>JAHKKF010523330.1:7163-46484 GCA_019740295.1 Labeo calbasu | reverse complement strand
AGTGACTGGATAGTTTCTCTGAAACCCTCCACCTCCCCAGCTCCACCTGTATAGATTTGCTATGGGTTATTAGGGCCTGAGCAGCGGTGGTGCGAATACATTATAATTGCTCAGTTTCTTCTTCTTCTCCAAAATGAATCACATTTTTGAGGGCTGATATGGCTTTAAGAAATGGGTGTGGCAAAATGACTGGGTAACACCACCTATAAAAATTCAACGAAATTCCTCTCAAGCTTTGTTTCACATACATGTACGAAATTCGGTAGACACATGTAACACACCAATACCTCAAAAAAGTCCGAAACCCAACAGGAAGACTGTTTATTTTGAATTTTCTTTGCAAGTTTTGTGCCGTTTTTGCCATTTTCAGGCGTATTTAAACAAACTTCTCCTAGAGATTTAGTCACATCAACACTAATTTTGGTCAGTGTAATCTAAAGCCCTTTGTGACATTAAATTGCGAAGATCTTGAGTTTTCGTTGAAGGGCGTGTCTGTGGCGGCCTGACAAACGTCGATGTTTCACCATGAAAGAGGAAGTTGTTATAATTCAGGCATACAATGTCCGATCTGCACCAGATTTCACATGTTTGATAAGAGTCATGTCCTGAGCACATGCCCATTCCTATATTCTGTTATAGTCATAGCGCCACCTTCTGGCAACAGGAAGTGGCATGTTTACACTAACTCAAACATACCATGTTCAATCTGCCCCAGATTTCATATGTTTGTTTAAAGTCCTGGATTGAAGACATCTACATGCCAGCATAGCGCCACCAGCTGGCAGCAGGAAGTTTGGCACAATAAATGACATATTCCTCATCTATTTACCCCTTTAAATGCATATTGCTCAGCATTTGCTGTTTTCCCATAGCCACCGGGTAGCGTTGAGCCTGCGTGCGAGGGCCCTTTTAACACTGCTTGCAGCTTTGATTATATATGCTGCTTGTGCAGCAGCAGTATTTTCTAAATACTCACATCAGCGTATTGGCATATGTAGTGGCAGTAGTAAGTTCCTGTACTTGCTTTGCAGCAGCAATAATCTACAACAACAACAATTTAGCAGGAACCAACCATAGTTGGTTTTGAAGCAAAAACCTTGACTAGCAATGCAAGTCAATTTTATGAGTGTACAACACTGTATAGCTTCTTGCAACAGCCTTGTTTTACACTCTTAAGAATTTCAATGATTTTAAACTGTAGCTCATTTAGTTATAAAATGTATAAGTTGAATGTGATGTAAGCTGCTTTGAATAAATGAGTTTGCAAACTGCATAAATGTAAAACTTTAGGCCAAGCGTGGGCACAGCACTCTCTGAGGGCCATCAGATGAGAAAGACCCCCTGAACCCCTCTATCAGCAGGAATCTGACAAGAATGTATAGAGATGATGATGATGATGATGATGATGATGGAGAAAGGGAGATGGAAAAAGAGATAAAAGGAAAAAAGAGGGAGGTCAGGTAATCAAGACTGCTCTCTCTTGACTGATTAGAGTTGCTCTTGAAAGTGAAATGTTCGGCCACAAAGAACAACCTTCGTCACCTCAAAGTGATTTCAGATTGCCTGAACATGAGGAGACACAGTCAAATGTGATCTTATGTATTTGCAGAAAGTTTCTTCTAGGTGTAGTCATCTCTATTTTTTCCTTGTACCCGTGTAACCTCTTGTAAAAGTTAATCAGTGTCTAAATGCACAATTACTCCTGCTGTTAATCTCAACCTGGCTTGGCGGTAAAGTGACATTTTTGGCATTTTATATTCAGATGTTAGTCTAGTGGCTAACAGAAGACTTTATTCAGTATGTTCATACAGAAAATGCCATAATCTGCAGGTGTAACTGCTTCCTGACTGTGAGTGTGTATAGGTGTTTCACGTCTGGGTAGTGTGTGATATGAAGTGTTAGTCTTGACACTGTGACCGTGGCCTTGGCACCGTGACCTCCCGGTGCAACAGCCCGAGGCCACACAGGAAAAAGAGAGGAAGAGAAGACGGTCGGGAAGGAGGGGGGGGCGCGTGGATGAGGTGTACATTAGGAACTGCAGGATAGAGAGAATTTATTTAACACCTCAGTATGAGGGACAAACACACATGTAGCGCTAAATATGCTGCTCGAGATAATGGAGCTCAGAGCAGTGGAGCCATGTTTTCCGAACAGATGCTGTGAAGGTCACGGTCTGCCCCAAAGCAACACACTACCCCTGTACATCACTGCACCCTGTGATTGGCCTGGAAAGGTTCATCAGATCCCGCTGTGGTGCATAATAAAGCCGAGCCACTGCATTACACCTGCACTTTACTACTGCGTTAGAGCCCTGCAGCAGTGAATTATATGCCTTTACTAGTATTTAATAAATGTGAACAAGTGATTCATATCCTTACCTAGCTAGTGTGCATTAAAAAGGCATTATTAGTCCGATCCTTGCCTCTTGCTTAGTCCGATCCTTGCCTCTTGGTTAGTGCAAATGCACCAGACGTGGTATTGTGGGAAATGTAAGTTCACTGTAGCCTGGATTTTGATTTAAAAACAAAACAAAACAAAAACAATGTCCGGGTAATTTTTCACCTCAAATTTGATCTTTTTTATATATATATATATATATATATATATATATATATATATATATATAAAAATTTAATGATTTATTTTAGTTTAAAAATGACTTTTAAGAAGGTATTTTTTTAAATAAAGGTATATAAAATAAATAAATGTATGTATTTATTATTTTTATAATCCCTAAATTTCCCCCTTAAAACTGTCATTATTGCCAATATGTCTTTTTTTGTAATACTTTTTTTTTTTTAACAAGAAAAATTATGTAATGCAATATAGTATTTAAAGGCAGGATGTCAAATAAATCCCTCTCTCTCTCTCTCTCTCTCTATGTATATATATATATATACACACACACACACACACACACATATAGTGCCGTGCAAAAATATTCATACCCCTTCTTTTTTTAATGTTTTGTTGTTGCTACCTTATGTTAAACTGCTTTAAATTGCTCTTTTCCACATCAGTCTACATATAAACATCATAATGACCAAGCAAAAAACATGTTTTTAACATCTTTGCAAATTTATTAAAAAATAAAAAACGTAAAGTATTCCATTGCATAAGTATTCATACCCTGATCTGATACCCTTATACCCAAAAAGACTTGACGCTGTAAAGTTGCTTCAACAAAGTACTGAATATTGGGTATGAATACTTGTTGTACTTATTTCAGATTTTTTGTTTTTTTTAAACAAATTTACGAAGTTGACAATTCTGTTTAAAGCAGTTTAAAATAAGGCTGCAACATAACAAAATGTGAAAAAAATGAATGGGGGATGAATACTTTCAGGGTGAAACATGACCTGGGTGTATTCTTAAAGAGATAGTTTACCCAAAAATGAAAATTCTGTCATTAATTATTCACCCCATGTCGTTCTAAACCCGTAAGACCTTTGTTCATCTTCAAAACACAAATTAAGATATTTTTGATTAAATCTGAGAGCTTTCTGACCCTGCAGTACAACTGACACGTCAGATTTCATCAAAAAATATCTTCATTTGTGTTCTGAAGATGAACGAAGGTCTTGTGGGCTTGGAACAACTTGAGGTTGAGCAATTAATTTTCATTTTTTATTAACAAACGCTTTAATAAGCTTTGTTTTTAATTCATGCATACACTTATTTACTAAAAACTGTCAATAATGAAAAATACACATTCTTAATTTCTACACGAATGCTTTTTTTGTGCATTTTAATGCATAATCAGGTCACAGAGCATCTTTGCCCTGTAGTGACAGGTTTCTTGGATGTCATCAGAGGATCTGGTCATAAGCTGAAGCTCAGGAGAGCTAAAGCTTGAGTGATTCAGACCTGCTATTAGAGCTCCGATGGATTTAAATGACCTTTGTCATTACATGGGTGGATTTGTTTCAGCCCTGGTGGCAAAGTAACCCAAAGGACAAACGCAGTCGTAGCCCAGAGCCTGTGCCGAGTGTCTGAGGCGGGGAAAGTAGGCCATGTGAAAATGACAGTGTGACTTTGACGGCTTTCCCTCTGGAGGCTAGCGATAGAGGTCAAGTGTAAAAATAAATAATTGGATAAGCATATGAAGCTCCTACTTTTATTTAATGCTTAGCAAAAGGTGTGATTATCCTGGGGACTTTTAGACATGGATATCACAATATTGCACTTGTAGCCAACACTTAACCAGCGCTCAGTGATGCTATCAGCTGTTTCTATCATTTGACTAATTTGTCAGTGTATATATTGCTGTTCAAACACTTGGGGTTGGAACGGTGTTTTGAAAGGCAAGCCAAGGCTGCATTTGTTTAATCAAGAACAGTTTGCGAAAATTAAGGGAGTAAGGGTCTTATGTAGCAAAACGATTGGTTGTGAGTGAGTAAATTATCAGGAAATTTTTATTCTAGAAGTGAGCTAATCCTTTAAATTCCAATTTTGGTAGCTGAGTAGACGTGTGTGTGTTTGTGTACATGTGATAATTCCCACGGCTGCACTAGAATGCGTGTCAACAGGAGATGTAGAACATCAGACACGCTCTCACACATACAATACACACACATCGGCAGATCTGTCAGAGTTAAATGCTGTATCGCCCCTCTCTTTACCTCTTCTCTCTTAGACTAACCTCCCTTCATCATCACAGCTCCTGTCACCTCCTCTCCTCTCCTCATCTCTCTTCTTTTCACACCAGCGCTCTCTGTGTTCACAGTATCTCTCTTCCCGTCCTTCAGACAGCAGACGTCTGTGATCTGCTCTGAACTGTCTCAGTGTTTACAGACAGATAGTTCAAAGATGCCCAACAACAACATCAGCAGCAGCAGGTACGGTCATCAAAAGCAGAGCAAGTAGTTGATCCACATTTTCCAGCAGGAAACCCTGGAAATCTGAAGCCCTCCGTGAGAGTTGCCACTCACTCACTCAGAGTTCTTTGTGTTCGGTCGGTTCTGCGGTTCAGACCCAAAAGTACAATCTGAAAAGAGACTAGCTGGGTGAGGGGGTGGAATTGCTCTTAGCTTTGGACCAAGCAGTCCAATCGAGTGTGAAAACAGCCTTACAGCGCTCTGTGTGTGACTCAGACAAGCAGCAGGCTGAAACATGACAGTGGAAGCTTCGCAAAAATAAGTGTTATGGTCGTCTAGTTGCTTTGTGAGGGAAGATGGTGATTATGTGCATGTGGGACTGAATTTCCAAAGAGCTCTTTTCTATAGAGCGCAACAGTGACTGCCCACTTTTCAGTGGCCTTGGTTCTGGAAGGATTTTTGCCATTCATTTCCTCAGTAGGAGTTTCAAAAAGTGCCTTAATAAAAGTTCTTTAATAAACAGTTTTAGACTTGAATTCAACAAACCAGATTTGACATGAGCAACCTTTTTCTTTTATTAAAGTTTTAATTGAGTTTTTATACAAGCTTCTGTGTACATTCAAAAAAATGTAGACAAATCTGAAAAAAATAATAAATATAAATATTTTAATAGAAACTGTTGCTTGATAGTCATTGTAGTTTAAAACATTTTTACATCTGTATAAAAAAATAAATATTTTAACAAACTGTTGCTTGATAGTCATTGTAGTTTAAAACAGTATTATTTAGTATTATTTATATACTATTATAGTGTTAATATTTTGAATTATCATTTATTTTATATTTTCAGATTTAGTTATAGTAATTTTATTTTGACTTTTTATTAGTTTTTTTTTATTTTATTATGCTTTTAAGTGTTTTAGTGCTTTTTTCTTGTTGTAGTACTTGAACCTAAACTTCTATCTAATATTTATATTTAATTTCAGATTTATTTGAATTACTGAATTTGTTTTAAATTTCTGTAATTTTTAATAGTTTTACATAATAATAATAATAATAACAACAATGTTTCTGAAAATATTAAAGGGATAGTTCACCCAAATATGAAAATTACCCTATGATTTACTCACCCTCAAGTCATCCTAGGTGTATATGATTTTTTTTCTTTCAGATGAATGCAATTTAAGTTATATTAAAAAATGTCTTGGCTTTATAGGCTTTATAATGACAGTGAATGGCTGTTGAGATTTTAGAAGCCCAAAAAAGTGCATCCATCCAACATAAAAAGTGCTCCACACAGCTCTGAGGGGTTAATAAAGGCCTTCTGAAGCAAACTGATGTGTTTGTATAAGAAAAATGTCCATATTTGAAACTTTTTTTGAACTTCAAAATCTCAACAGCCATTCACTGCCATTATAAAGCTTGGAAGAGCCAGCAAATTTTTAATATGACTCCGACTGTATTCGTCTGAAAGAAGAAAGTCTTATACTCATAGGACGGCTTGAGAGTGGGTAAATCATGGGATAATTTTCATTTTGGGGTGAACTATCTCTTTAGGATATATACAAATGTTTAGACATATTTTGAGAAGGAGACAATCCTCAATTCCCAGGTGGTTGTGTACATGGTAAGTTTACGCTGTCATTGGGATTGTAGATGGTTTTAACACTAGCAATTCTGCTATTAAAACAATTCTTAGCAAAATGAAGAATCATTACTAAATGACCTCTGAGCTCGTGGCTGGTCTACTGTTTGTAGAAAGGTTTAGACCTGTATGTTATCATTAAAAAAAAAATCTATAAATATCTTGACCAGATGATCTCCTCACTTTTACAGTCAACATGGCTATCACACGGTAACATTCACACAATCATAGCATGACCTCCTGAAACTATAATAAAGCAGCCTGTCAGCCAGGTTGACGGCAGTATGTGACTGTTTGAATGACAGGCAGGAGAGGAGAAGGTTCATTAATGCTGTCAGGTCATTCTCTCTGGTTTCAGCAGGTCGCCGATTCTTATCTGATTCAAGCGTCCGACCGGGCAGCTATGGACAGATATCCCACCCATACTGAAGAGTGCAGCTATTTCCATTAAACCAGCCTGTCAGTCTTTCGACATACCATGTATATAGATAGGCAGACGTGAAGTCATTTGAAACAGACGGTCGTCCTCGTCTGCTTCTGAGGATTGAAAAGATGACTGTGTCCCCCCAACATGAGCCTCCAAGGCAATAAAGAGACTGTGTGGGAGAGACCAAGGGCGATAATCACATGATCACCTAATGGAAATGTTATTAAAAATGCAAGGCCATTAACATATGACATTTCCCAGTGTGTGTTCTATTTGATTACGAGTATGTTTGCCGAGTTAATCTGGAGGACCCAGAGCAAGATAGCGAGGCTCTGAGGGGAGAAATAGGGAAGGAGTCCGCCGATTAAATCTGAAGGCCTCTTCAGATGATTCATACAAAAGAAAGGGAGCATGAAGAACGGACCAGTGTTCTCCTCCCCCCTTTTTACGCACATGATCAGGCATCCCCCTCTCTTATAATGACTGCACATGGGGGCAGTGACTGATAAAGATGCATTTGAAGATAAAAAGACGAAGGGAATCTGAAAAAAGTCCCAAAGATGAATGTATACTCTTTTAGGAGTAAAAATGTCCCCCTGGGACGGGACCATATTACCCATACCAGTAGTATACTGTATGGAGTATGTGAATTTATAGTACAGCTGAGGTCAAAAGTTTACATCCCTCTTTCAGAATCATTAAAAATGTTAACTATTTTACCCAAATAAGAGGGTTATTGTTTACTTAGTACTGACTTGAATAAGATATTTCACATAAAAGACATTTACACAAGAGAAGTCCACAAAAGAAAACAATAGCTGAATTTATACAAATTACCGCATTCAAAAGTTTACATACACTTAATTCTTAATACTGTATTTTTACCTGAATGATCCACAGCTGTGTTTTTTTGTTTAGTAATACTTGTTCATGGGTCCCTTGTTTGTCCTGAACAGTTAAACTGCCCGCTGTTCTTCAGTATTTTTATGTATTTGAACCCTTTCCAATGATTTTAAGATCGATCTTTTCACACTGCAAAACAACTGAGGGACTCATGCGACTATTACAGAAGGTTCAGACACTCACTGATGCTACAGAAGGGAAAACCATGCATTAAGAGCAGGGGGGTGAAAACTTTTGAACAGAATGGAGATGTGTACATTTTTCCTATTTTGCCTAAATATCACATTTTTTTTAATTTAGTACTACCCTTTAGTGGCTATAGTTACGTGTTTCCTAGATGACAAAATAAATTAAATTTACCCTGAACTTCAACTTCCAAAAGTTTTCACCCCCGTGCTCTTAATGCATTGTGTTTCCTTCTGGAGCGTCAGTGACTGTTTGAACTTTCTGTAATAGTTACATATGAGTCCCTCAGTTGTCCTAAGTGTGAAAATATGGATCTAAAAATCACACAGTCATTGTTGGAAAGGGTTCAAATGCACAAAAATGCTGCAAAACCAAAGAATTTGTGGGACCTGAAGGATTTTTTTGAAGAACAGCAGGCAGTTTAACTGTTCAGGACAAACAAGGGACTAAACAAACAACAAAAAAACACAACTGTGGATCATTAAAGTAAGAACACAGTATTAGGAATCAAGAGGATGTAAACTTTTGAACTGGGACATTTTTATAAATTCAACTATTATTTTCTTTTGTGGACTATATGTAAACATCTTTAATTTTGAAATATCTTATTCAGTTCAGTACTAAATAAACAATAACATGCATTTTGTATGATCCCTCTTATTTTGGTAAAATAATTCACATTTTTAATGATTCTGAAAGGGGGGTGTAAACTTTTGCCTTTTTAATAAATGGGTATGTAAACTTTTTGTACATTTTACTAAAATATGTACAGGAACTTGCTACTGCCAATACATATCCCGATACAGTGCTGTGAGTATTTAAGACATGCTGCTGCTGCTGCACAAATAGCATATATAATAACCCATAGCAGTTCTATACAGGTGGAGGGTATTAGAGGAGCTCTGCGTAAAAACATGCTGCGAAATGCTTTAGTGAATTTAAATGTAAAGCAGCAAGCTGCGTATGCAACGTGAACCAATCTGCTTGTGCCAAGTAGTTTAACACTGTGAATATCATCAGCCTGCGCCATCTAGAGTTTCATAAACTAAACTTGGTATTTATTTTACCTGTACACCCTGTTATGCTGCTTTGTGTTGGAAACTGGTATTTGTTTTCATGTTATTTTCATTTATTATCATAATTATAAACATACACTGGTTTGTAAATAGTTGTTTATTGCACTTGGTAGTTATATACCTACAGTGGCTAATGAATCTATTGAAAAAAATAGCTTACTTGCACAATAAAGCGGCTACAGATTATACTGAGATATTTGCAGTAGACAGTGTGCTAGTATTTCTGTCTTGGCCTGTGTGTGTGTGTGTTGGGGTGCTCTACTGAAGGCCTCATTTGCTGCGAGAGAGGACGCTTTCCACTGAGCCAAGGCCAGAGGTTGCTTAATTATTAACTGCCACCCCTCAACGCCACCCTCAAATAACAAGGGTTTGAATTAATTATTACACTTATAGGTTTGTGCCCATGACCGATGGCTAACAATGTGTTTTGTTTGCAGGAATGACAGCCTGCTGTGATTTTAGCACATGCACATGTTCGTTATCTCTGGGCAATTAAATCGTAGACTCCTGATCATAAGGTTGCTTTGCTTTTAATGAGTTGTCTGGATACAATCACAGAGGATGAGGTGGCGCACTTCACCACACACAAAACGTACACCGCCTGTTTCAGCACGTACAGCGTTTTAAGCCTTAGTGTGAGGGCTGTTTGAAAGAGTGTTTGTGTAATTCTCTCTCGCAGGGGCCGTGCACCTCTCCCTGATTGTTTTATGGGGAGTGGGTAGGGTGCATTTCAGAGAAGACGTGTAAAGGTTGCTCCATAAATCTCCAAAACGCCCCTGAAATTTGGACCCGGTGCTATCAGCGCCTTCTGCTTTTACTGGAGGGTGAATAAAACACCCTATTGGAGGAAGGAGATAAGATAAACTATTGTAAAAGGGGCACTGTGCCGTGCCTGTTTGCTCTTCTAAATTTAAAGCAGGTGTGTTCATGGCACCTAGTGACCTTGGTTCGATTGGCACTCTGCAGAGAATGGGTGACAAATATGGGTGTGACCTCAAAAGAGAATGAGTAACGTAACCTTAAAGGAACATTTCACCCAAAAATGAATATTCTGACATCATTTACTCACCCTCATGTAGTTCCAAACATGTTTGACTTTATTTCCTCCATAGAACACAAAAGAAGAAAAATTGCAGAATGTCTCTGCTTTTTGAATCTGTTTTTTATCGTGGGTGGCGTCACTTTTGAGGTCCAAAAAAAAAGATACCAATCATGCGCAATATTCTAAATTTATTCCAAATCCCAGTTTCTTTATTTTAATTTGACAGAGCTATAATTATTTGACAGAGCTATAATTAATAATTGTCTAAGCTGCCATCTATGAGTATCAGTGGAATAGTATAATTGTATAGTAGATAAATACCAGCATAGTACTTTCTCTCACCTTTTTTATTTTCAAATATTTGTTTAAATTGATAAATCAAAGGTCAAGCATTCTACAGAATTAAGTTGGCTTGAGAAAATTGTTCTAGAAACATGCTAGCAACATGTTAACATGCTAATCATGCTAAAACCATGCTAATGTTAAAAACGTTAAAAACATGTTAATCATGTTAAAACGTTAGCAATATACTAATGATGCTAGAAACATGCTAGCAACATGATAACATGATTATCACACTAACAACATGCTTGCAACATGCTAATTATGTTAAAACATGGTAGCAACATGTTAAATCATGTTAGCAATGTGCTAAATCATGCTAACAACAACTATCTAATCAACGACTATCTAAACTATCTAATCTACACTACCAGTTTTAAAGATTTTTAATGTTTTTTAAAGACGTCTATTCTGCTCACCAAGCCTGCATTTATTTGATCCACAGTATATCAAAACTGTAAAATGTTGAAATATTTTTACTATTTACTGTCTTCTATTTGAATATATTTTAAGATGTAATTTATTGTGATTTCAAACATAAATTTTTAGAATCATTACTCCAGTCATCATTACGCCATTACATGATCCTTCAGAAATCATTCTAATATTCTGATTTGCTGCTTAAACAACATTTATTTTGTTGAAAACAGTTGAGTAGATTTTTTTCAAATTTCATTGATGAATAGGAAGTTCAGAAAAATAGCATTTATCTGAAAAAGAAATCTTTTGTAACATTATAAATGTCTTTATCATCACTTTTGATCAATTTAAAGCATCCTTGCTAAAATAAGTGTTAATTTCTATAATCCTTTTATAAGGATTATAGAAATTACTGAAATTGCTGAACTTTGGATCTTTATATTCATCAAAATGTACTCAAAATGTGCTGTTTTAAATATTAATAATAATAGTAATAATAATAAATGTTTCTTGAACAGGAAATCAGCATATTAGAATGGTTTCTGAAGGATCATCCGACATTGAGGACTGGAGTAACGATGCTGAAAATTTAGCTTTGATCACAAGAATACATTACATTTCTAAATATATTCAAATAGAAGACAGTTATTTTAAAATATTTGGTAAAATATTTACAGTTTTTTTCTGTTTTTGCTGTACTATGGATCAAATAAATGCAGGCTTGGTGAGCAGAAGAGACTTCTTTAAAAATCATTAAAAATCTAAAACTTTTGAATGGTAGTATATCTATCTAAAATTTCAAACTTCAAGCATTTACAATTGCTTCAAACTTTCAGGCTTGGCTTTCTCAAGCCAACTTCAAAGTTTGTTCTCAAACTTTACTCATCCAGTTTATATTATTAATTACTTATTTTGTTTTGCTTATTTTGCATGCTTGTTAGACCTTATGCTAATGGTTAATTCAAGTAAATGCTCAAAAATGACCAAAGGACTCATGCGTATTAATAATAAAAGTCAAAACAGGCTAGATGTAAAAGCCATAATAATCCAAGATTAAAAAAAGTCAGAAAACAAATTCAATACTGTAAATGACTACTGACCATATGATTTCATCAAGCACTTGACAAATTCAAACAACTAACAATATTTACACAATGCAGAGTAAAACAATTTCATATTATTTAAGAACTGTTTCATTCTAAAGTCTTTGTCATGACTGAAAGGTCAAGGGACATGTTTGTCACCATATTTTGAGAATGCTACATCCCCAGTCACCTTTACAGAAAAGAGCACCATTGAAATTCTTCAATAAATCATATTTTGTGTTCCATGGAAGACAGTGTTATCATTTTTGGGTGAACTTTTCCTTTAATATGTGTCTGCGACCAAGGGCTTTTAGAAAAATAGCTGGCCGTATTAAGAGGCGAATAAGCTAGAAAGCAGAACCAAGTGTCGACCTTTGGCACATTTTCTGTGTTAATATTGGTTTGATGTAGCTCTAGAGAGGGATCCATTAGAAAGCGTTGTGAAAGGCACAGATGTGAGATTGAGAGGCGGGATAACATGGGATCACCCCGTGACCCAGCTGTTTAGCACAGATGTTGAACGGGTTGTTAGAAGTAAGTCCCACCACACCCACCAACTCTCCCATCCCAACCAGGCCGGAGGATCAGCCGTATGGGTCTGTACATTATCACTCGGCCTCTCTGTATCTCTTCTTCACTGCTGCTGAAAACCCTCTTATTAATGTTAATGAGGCCTGCGGCCAGGCTTTTACACTTTTAACCCTCATCCGGTTCAATCAGTAATCTCATGGACGCTTAGCAAGGGCGAGAGTTTTTTTTTTCTACACGAGCAAGACTGATCTCATATTGTACAGAATGCATAAAACCACAAAAAGTATTCTCGTAGCTTCATAAAATTAAGCTCACAAGGACTATTTTAACGATATCCTTACTACCTTTCTGGGCCTCGAACATGTCAGTTGCATTGCTGTCTATGCAGGATCAGAAAGCGCTCGGATTTCATTTGTGTTGCGAAGATTGAACAAAGGTCTTATAGGTTTGGAACGACGTGAGGAGCGACATACAACGACTAACGCTGGGTGAAATCCTTTTTCAGATCACCATCCGATGTAATGCCTCGTCATGTATCTGTTGTAACAGCAAACCTATTAGTCATACAGGATTAAACCGTAGTCTGTAGGTAAACTTACACCACATACGCTGTGCGCTGATACGCTTCAGTCAATAGCAGTCATCAGGATCCCTTCCTCTTTGCCAGAGAACTTCCTGTTTTTTCCACAAGAAGTGCTGCATAAGTACTGACATCTTAGACACTCTTTCTCAGCACTGGGAGACTCACGCATTAGCGCAAGTGGGTTTGTGTGTAATTCTGCCCCCTACCCGCTGAGATGATTGGACGTGTTTTGTGCTGAAGAGAAATTAGATCAGATAATGCTTTCCCACAATTTTGTCTGACCCACAACCAATGCACACACATGTGCACAATGAATGAAGTCTGAAACGATTGCAAACGCACCTGTAGATTTCATCCAATCAATGACATGAGCTATTTATATTCAGTATAAGCAACCAATTAAAGTTCCTTTTATTAAGTAAGTTCATGTTTCCACATTAACAGCTCCCTAGTTTATCTTTCAGTGAAGACCTGCATCAGCAGATGCGCCTGATAAACCGTCAGTCATGCGGTTTCCACATTGTTTCGTTTGTAACGATTTGTGATGTCTCCT
Source organism: Labeo calbasu (assembly GCA_019740295.1). Taxonomy (NCBI): domain Eukaryota; kingdom Metazoa; phylum Chordata; class Actinopteri; order Cypriniformes; family Cyprinidae; genus Labeo; species Labeo calbasu. Next base: position 32,874 of record JAHKKF010523330.1, on the reverse strand, counting down.
GCCCCGAGCGTAGAAGAAAAAACACTTGACTATCTCGAACGTCTCCACTGATCTTGGATGATCAAAGCTAATGTTGAGATAGATGTACTTACCTGAATTAAAGCTGCTGTACTAGCATAATTAACTACATTAAAGCTAGTCATTAATGATATAAGATGATGGCAGTTACAATAGTAAGTCTTTAGATGTCTCCTCTAGCGGTAGACGCACAGGGATTGTCCTCTTAAACCAACAGAGGGGGCTTAGCCTCAGAAACTAAATTGCCTAATGATATTAGCACTAATTATAAAACTGCTACTAAATTTACCCGTGGCTGAACGGAACGGGGTTACTCTGAATTTTCAGTATCTTCAGTTCCTTCAGAAATTTAATATGCTGATTTGCTGCTCAAGAAATATCAAGAACACGTAACTCCGCATAGCTTGTACCCAGTTGTCATGTTTTTGGGGTTAACAGTAGATGCACTTTGCAGCATTATGTGAAGACACAAAGCCGTCCAGTAAAAACACAAGGTCTCTGTAAATAGCAGCTCTCTGTTTATTGCTCTGTAGACTTTTCTGTCCCTGACAATGTGAGGCCATTTTCATTTTCACCTTCACTGTTCCCCTCCCTTTCTCCCCTCTGTCCTGATTCCTCCAGTTTATCTCCCAAGCAGCCTTGAAGACGAGGTCGGTTGGAACGAGTGTGTCTGCGTGTGTGTTTTAGGGTTATGACTTGGTTTAATCCTCACCACACACAGATATCATTCTTAAAGGGGAAATCGGATGCAGAATTCACTTTAACATTGCATATAAATGTGTCTTAGCAGTGTTTGGACAATGACAAAAATGCATTAACTCATCGTTTTAATTTTTTTGAGCAGCTGACAGACTTTCCTGTATTAGCATGTTTCCACCCTCAGCCAGTTGTACGTTGTCCGCCATTTTCTCCGCACTTGAGCAGCTGTAGCGACAACAATGTGTCATAAGCAATGCAGGAGTTTTGTAGTTGCATACATACAAAAAATACACAGAAAAGAGAGGGGCGGTGTGAGAAGTAGCTCATTAGCATTTAAAGAGACACGCACCGAAACAGGTCTTTGTTAACAGAGCTGTTTTTCACAAGAAAAGAAGTGTTTTGTTTTACATGACCTTGTGGAAAATGGGCATCTGATGTTTCCTTTAATATGAGTACAAACTACCGTCTGTGTCAGTTTTATGCTATGACATACTGTCATACCTGTAACTCAAGGTTAATTCAGTTTATTCACACTGTATATACAGGGCCGTAATCAGACTGAGGGGGTCTCCTGACAGTTGATCAATATGGTGTTTTTATTGTTTTATTCATACACATTCTATCAGCCAATAAAGTGAAAATTATAGTTTCACATAAAGCGACAAGTACTTAATTAAACATGACTGCAAAAGAAAATAATTTGTCATTGTTCTAATTCATTGTAAGAGTTTAGATGAAATGTAGTGTGTGCAAGCATATCAGAGCTTTTTAAATGTCAAGTAGACACAGGAGATGAGTAAAGAAAAACTAAAGTGTGTTTAAAAATGACTAATATTTTATACACATGTATCCTTTCTTTATCATTCTGCCTGTTATTCTCTCCAGACATTTCTTTTCTTTACTCTTAAAGGATTAGTTCCTCTAAAATTCTAATTTGCTGATAATTTACTCACCCCTATGTCATTAAAGATGTTTATCTCTCTTTCTTCAGTCGAAAAGAATTAAGATTTTTGAGGAAAACATTCCAGGATTTTTCTCCATAGTGGATAAACGGGTTGAAGGTCCAAATTGCAGTATTAGTGCAGCTTCAAAGGACTCTACACAATCCAAGCTGTGAAATGAGGGTCTTATCTACCAAAACGATTTGTCATTTTCTAAAAAAAAAAAAAAAAAAAAAAAAGAAAAGTATATACTTTTTAACCACAAATACTCATCTTGCACTAGCTGTTCGTTTCGACCATTTTGGAAAGGCCTCGTGTGATGTAGGTGGAAATACCAACGTGTTTACAAAGTAAACAAAGTGATTCTGAAGCAGAAAATGAGTTGGAGAAGTCGTAATGCGAGAAGTCGTAGACGCGCATTGCAGAGCTAGTGCAAGATGAGCATTTGTGGTTAAAAAATAGGGCTGCCCTCGACTAAAGATTTTTCTGGTCAACTAGTAGTTATTCATTTTAAGCATTAGTTGACTATTAGTTGCACGTTTATTAACAAACCATATAAATCATAAAAATAAGCCATAATTGCCCACATAGCCTAGACGCAGCACACTGGAAGATATAATAATTATGAATGTGTCTGGAAAAAACAGCAAGGAGACTGCATTAACGTTTTAATAATTTATTGATAAACTAGCCCTTTCTTTGTTTTCAACTTGAGATGAAGTCTGCGACACTGACTCCTCATCTCCGCAGTAGTGATGCGCCTGTATGCATGTTTCAAACGGATTAGGTAATCAGATTTTTTTTCTATTTAAATTGGTTCATTTTAAAGTAGACAAGAAGTTGTAGAAGTTTCGCACTCAAGTTCAAGCTCTGCTGAGACCGAGACGGCAGAAAGCGCATCCTGTTTGCTTTATTTTACAAAAGCACAACATTTTGTTGTTATTGTGAGTGTGCACAAATAAACGTAGAGTTTTTACAGATTCGAAAGATGTATTACTTTTATCTGTGTGACCAAAAATGACCGAGTATTTTAAGAGCAAGTGACCGCACCGGTGCCTTGAATAGCACACATTTTTCTAGGTTAACATTAGATTGAGCAGCTATGTAAAATCACTACTACATATTTCAGATGAAAAGCCAAATTTGAGGTCAATTAATGATAGGTGAGCATTTGGATGTCCTGCCCGATGTACCATATTACCACACAGACCAGCCGTAAATGATCTGTCCATTACTCCATTACAGACTACATGACCTCACCACTTCCTTTGGATGGTTTTTTTTTTTTTTTTTTAGGAAATTGACTCATTGTTTTGCTAAATAAGACCCTTATTCCTTGGCTGGGATCATATAGAGCCCTTTGAAGCTGCATTAAAACTGCAGTTTGGACCTTCAACCCGTTGATCCCCATTGAAGTCTACTATATAGGGAAAAATCCTGGAATGTTTTCCTTAAAAACCTTAATTTCCTTTCGAATAAAGAAAGATATGAACATCTTGCATGACGTAGGGGTAAGTAAATTATCAGGAAATGTTAATTCGGAAGTGAACTAATCCTTTAAAATGTGGAGTTATAAACTCGCAATTGCAAGTTATCTTTTTTTCTCAGAATTGAGATTTTCTGAGTTTTGTGAATAGTTTAGATGGATGGTTTATGTCTCAGCTGCACAGTCAAGTCCAAATAAAGGGCTTGTGCTTGTGTTCTCTTCTGTCCACCCAGCAGCACCCCTCCTCCTCCTTCTCCTCTCCTCCTGATTTCGTCTCCTCCCCCATCAGCATCCCTGTGATGCGGCACTGCCCCATCAGCACGCCCACCCGACGGTGGTGCCAATACCACTCACGCACAGCACAGCATCCCATCTCAAAACCGGCACTCTGACCGGACTGCCTAATTTCTTTTGTGTATCCATCAAAGATATTTTTTGAACACACTTCTGTTCTTATTCTATCCACTTTTGCACCTAAATTTTGTTTCATTTCAATAAAGAACCTGTTCCACACACAATCGGTCCACTGTGTAAATCCACAGCATGGTAATTTCCTGCTGCCTGAATCAGCCGTGTCTGGACTCAAATTAAAGATGCATATGGAATGTCCTTTAGAAATGCATCTGGAGACGCAACCGTCTGCATTATTCTGCCCACTCACCGCGGCGAGTCAGACTGGGGCGTTCTCAGCCGACAGGCAGCGGTCTGGAGGGAGGGAGGCACAGCATATGGAGGTGTGGAGGAGTGTTTGTACGCCAGACAAAGAAAATGAGAAACTGTTTTCCACATTGGTGCACAGGCTCCAACCTGAGCGAAAGACAAAGACAGAAAGGAGGTGTGGGGTGTGTGTCTTAAGATTATGAAAACGGGTCCTTGGTACGGGCGACGTTGTCTAGCACTGCCTCGGGCTGGAGCAAGATAGTGTTACAGTCGGAAAACAAAGGTCGCATACACAAACTCTGTGATATCGCATCCAAACTTTTCTTCGGTTCACCCTTTACTGGCTGTTTTGTGTAGATAGGTTGTCGATAAGCCGCAGCACCTGTGTGAATGTAAATGAGACTGTTGTTTAATAGAAACCAGAGGCCTTGACTGGCTGTCACAGGTCATGAAGACTTCATAATGACTGCTGGATTGCGGCGGGCTGCAGTAAAGGTGCTATCAGTGTGCTGTTGCTAATGGGCCGCGTGGACCCAAAATAACCACGCTGTGCTGTTCCCACATCACTTCTGTTCTGACTCTCAATCACACACTGAATAACAAAACGTCTCTTTATGCAGACCACCCCCCCCACACACACAGAGGGAATATTCACTCTACGGCAATGCTCCGTTTACTCTGTCTGTCTTTCTGCATTTCCAATTTTTTATTGCTTTCTTTCTGCATTTCTTTCTGCTGCTTTCTTTTCTCAGTATTTTCTTTATTGCTTTCTTTTTGAATTTCTGTAGTTCTGTATTTCTTTTTCTTTATCAATTTATTTATTTATTTCGTTCTGCATTTTTCTTTCTGAAATTCTGAATCTTTTTTTGATGATTCTTTTTTTTTTTCTCCGTTCATTTCTTTTTCACTTTTATTTTCCATCTTTTAGCATTTCCTCATAAATTCATAAATCTGAATTCCTTTTTTATGGCTTTCTTTCTTCATTTCTTTCTTTCTGAATTTCTTCAGAAAGTTCTGCATGTCTTTCTATATTTCTTTTTTCTGCATTTCTTTTTGCATTTTTTTTTCTTTTCAAATTTCTTTCTTTCTGCAGCATCTTTTTTTTTTGCATTTCTTTCTACATTTCTTTCTGCCTTTCTTTTTTTTTTAAATATTTTTAGTTCAGAATTTCTTTCTTTCTGCATCTTTCTTTTAGCATTTCTTTCTGAATTTATTTCTGCATTTTTCCCTGCATTTCTGAATTCTTTTTTGCTTTCGTTCTGAATTTCTTTACTTCTGCATTTATTTCTATATTTCTTTATTTTTTTTCTGTATTTCTGCATACAAATTTCGAATTTCATTAGTTTTGCATTTTTGTTTTGTCTTAATTTCTTTTTCACATTTCTTTTTTTCTTTGAGTTGTTTTTCTTTATTGCTTTCTTTCTGAATTTCTTTAGTTCTGCATTTCTTTTTTTCTGTATTTCTTTGTGCATTTCTTTCTGAATTTCTTTAGTTCTGCATTTCCTTCTATATTTCTTTATTTTTTTCTGCATTGTTTTCTACATTTAATTTTTTTATCACTTCTTTCTGCATTTCATTCTGCCTTTTTCTTTCTGAATTTCTACATTTCTTTCGTAATGAAATTTTCTTTTCGAATTTCTTTAGTTCTGCATTTCTTTCCTTCTGCATTTTTGTACTTGTTTACATTTCTTTCCTTTTGCTTCTCTTTTTAAATTTCTTTCTTTTAAATTCCTTTTTCTGTATTTAATTTTTTTTTTTTAATTGGTTTCTCTCTGCATTTCTTTATGGATTTCTTTAGTTCTGCATTTCTTTTTTCTGTATTGCTTTCTTTCTAAATTTCTTTATTTCTCTCTGCGTTTTTCTACATGTCTGAATACCTTTTTATTGCTTTCTTTCCGGATTTCTTTCTGTCTTTCAGATTTTTTTTAGTTCTGCATTTCTTGCTGTATTTCTTTTTTCTGCATTTCTTTCTACATTTATGAATTTCTTTGTCTTTAAAGCTTTCTCTCTGCATTGCATTCTGCCTTTTTCTTTCTGAATTTCTTCCTTTTATAAAAATTTTTTTAAACGTCTTTAGTTCTGCATATTTTTTCTGCGTTTTTGTTTTTCCTTCATTTTTTTTCTTTCTGCATCTTATTTTTTGCATTTCTTCCTAAATTTCTTTTTGCCTTTCCTTTTTCCTTGTTTCCTTTTTTCTTTTTCCTTTTTATGCATTTCTGCATTTTTCTTGTCTTCTGGGTTTCTTTCTTCAGCTCTGTCTGTCTGCATTTCTTCAGCATGAATAATATAAATGATAATGATAGTGTAGAGGTTAGGTATGCTATTACTTTTCTAACTAATTAGACTCACAGCGTTTGCATGTTGGACAACAAATCATGCAAAAAAAAAAAAAAAAAAAAAAAAATATATATATATATATATGCATTTATTTTGAAGAGAAGAGCTAAAACATTTCGCTAGCCTTAGACGATCATAGAGACTTGGAGCTGCAATGTACTGACCTGTGGTTAAGCATTTCAACCTTTTTTCTGTCTACAAAAATATACTCATACTNGCATTTATTTTGAAGAGAAGAGCTAAAACATTTTGCTAGCCTTAGACGATCATAGAGACTTGGAGCTGCAATGTACTGACCTGTGGTTAAGCATTTCAACCTTTTTTCTGTCTACAAAAATATACTCATACTTTAAGACAGTCATGATTGTTATCAAAATAGATGCACAGTGGTGAGGATGTGGGGCATAATCTTTTTCACCTCCATGTGTCTGCAGAAAGCACTTCTGCACACACACACCCTACCCATCCTCCTCCATTGCAATCCATTAAAATGAAAGAGGCTGTTAGTCATTAAGAAAAAGGGAGAGGAGAGGAGGCTTTGTGTCATATGGGTCCAAATAAAAGGCTGCTACCTCTATCTGACTGTGCCTCCTCCTCCTCCGCTCTCTATATCCTCTCCTCCCCCATCACCATCTCTGGGATGCGGCACTGACCCATCAGCATCCACCACGGGCTCTAAACAGGAACTCAGGACAGCCTGCCTTGCTTTGGACTCTGCTTTAGCGGTATGCAGTCATTCTGACACTTCAAAGATGTTGTGCATGTCTGTGCATGTAACATTTGTTGTGAAAACCCGAGAATTTGAAATAATTTATCAAGTACATGATTGCGATAATTAGGATTCCACAGGAAGCTTCTTGAAGTCACGGCCGGGTCTTCGGCAGGCACGCACTGTTCCTTCCCCGCGCCGCAGGCTACAATAAGAGCGAGTGCGCGTGCTTGCGGGGCGGATGGAGTGGGTGACACGGGGTGAGGGAAAAGGTGGAACGTGCCACTCCCACTCCTACGTATTCGCCTGTTTAATCGCTTCTTAGACTTGCAAAGATGAGAGGAGCCACAGGCTGCGTCTGCACTCTCATGTGACCTCAGAGTTATGTGGGCTGCTCTGACTGCAGCTCGTCCACAGCTACTGGCAAACACGCAGTTGTGTGAATTTTAACAGGTTAGGCCGGTGAGTGTGCGCATGGGGACGTCTTTCTGACGTGACATTTAACAAGCGTGCAAAGTTGTCACTGATGTACCTGAAGAGCTTTTTCCAAGTGTGCATTTCCTCCATTTCTGGCAACACTGCTTTGGTCTCATTATTTTTTGTCATGATTATAAAATGTTGTCTAATGATTAATTGTCATACAAGTAATTGCACTTAATAATCTATTTCCTGTTTGGTGATGTCACTTAAAGTATAAACTTTTTAAAAAGTAGTAGTTTATTTAGATACATACAGGGTACATAGATACAGAGTACATACTGGTGTAGAATGACATCAATTATAAAAGCTTCAGTATTAATTTATTTGTGTTATGGTGTTATATTGTTATCTGTTGCATTATTAGTAAGTTGATACATTTTTAAATGTTACTGATGTTTTCTTAATACTTAATACATGTGACCCTGGACCACAAAACCGGTCTTCAGTAGTACGGGTATATTTGTAGCAATAGCTAACAATACATTGTATGGGTCAAAATGATCGATTTTGTTATTTTATGCAAAAAAAAATCATTATGATATTAAGTGAAGATCATGTTGAAATGAAGATATTTTGTAAATTTCCTACCTTAAATATATGAAAACTTAGTAATATACATTGCAAAGAACTTCATTTGGACAATTTTAAAAGAGATTTCCTCTATATTTTGATTTCTTTGCACCCTCAGATTCCAGATTTGTTTTTTTATTTCTAAAGGATCATGTGACACTGCAGACCAGAGTACTGGCTGCTGAAAATTCAGCTTTGTCACTGTAGGAATAAATTACATTTTAAAATATAGTTATTCTAAATTGTAATAATATTTCACAAATTTACTGTTTTTACTGTATTTTTGATCAAATATATGCAGCCTTGGTGAGTATAAAAGACTTTCAAAGACATTGAAGCATTTTATTGACCTTAAGCATTAGTGTAATTTTTATAATAATAACTATTAGCATTTATTTAGATTTTCATGTTTACATCAGTGTAAATGGAAAGTAGATTAAGACTAAAGTGCACCAAAAACAAATTTAAAAAACACAAAAAAATGGTTATAATCAAAAGAAATTAAATGAAAAGTGTTCATTTATAATTAAAAACAGTTTTTAATTATAGTTTTGTATTGCAAAAATTTCACATTCAGTCTTTAAATGAATGTAGAAACAACAGTATATTTAAACAGTACAAATGAAAACAGTACATTTTTAATATTAGTTTAATATTTTTTATGACTGAAGTGAGTGTCACTGATATTTACCATCATTACTGATATCTCTAGGAAATTGTTCTTTTTTTCCTAACATTAACCATTGACTATAGCCATTCAACATTACAGTATAATTGAGAGCTATCAATTTTAACATTTTTTAGACTTTAAAAATAACAACTTTGAATTTAAGTGAACTTAAAACAATCTTTACGTAAACCCATTATTTACCTGTGCCCCTCAGCAAGTAGGAAATATACAGAAATTGAATCAATTAAATATAGATGAATCTTTAAACCTACAAAAATTATAAATTTTTCTTTTGTTCTTTGATTAACAGACATCACAGCAGCTGGGTTATTAGCTTATTTGGCTGCTATTACTTTAAGAGCTGCTGCTGCTGAATGTGACGCGTTATCTGACGTGCATGTTCATTGTTTCATTCACGTTTTAATATGAAATGATACAGGCTACAGCTTGTGCCGCCACATTTGTATGTGCAATTGAAGCACGCATGCTACAATTACAGTATAGCGGCTGACAGGACAGGTAAATATTTTTAAACTGGAGAAATTAACCACCTCCGTTAACAAGCTAATTTTTACAACACTAATAATTATAGAATTAATAATTATATATGAAAATGCCAGTGATAATTATTAGTGTTAAAATGGAGTACGACCAGAGCACTTGTGAAGCGCAGATCGTCCACTTCAAAATGTGCATTTCTTGGCATTTCTATATCCACTTAAGATTATTTTTGAAAAGATATATGAAAACGCACAGTATGTGTGGTTATTTCAGATGATCACAGTCAGATCAAATAATCGTTGTGTACATCTTATAAGAGCTCAGGAAGAGGAGAGAGAGGGGTACAGAGGTGCAGAGATGGGAGAGGTTTCTTTATGGCTCTCAGTGTGTCGTCTGCTGGCATGTGGGAGGCTGTGCTGGGGGGAGCAGCTCTCACCCTTTCAAGGCCACCGAATGAGACAGATAGAGATGGAGGGAGGGGAGTTAGAGTACTATAATACACTACAGCAGCTCAACATGCCTACACTACCCAAGGAGAGGATGTGGAAAGGACAGCCAGGGATGGAGCAGGAGAAAAAGGGTTGTAGGTCATCTGGCTTGATTTGGAAGGAGGGAAGAGGGGAATAGAGGAGAGAGATAATGAGAGATGATTCAGTAGATGGGCGATCAGAGTAACTAGAAAGGAGAGGACAGCGTTTAGCTCTGACCGATCGGGTGATTTGCGTTTGCGTTTGTCTGTGTGTGTGCACTTAATATCCTGGATTCAGTCTGAATGTGTTAAAAAAAACTCTGTTTATTAAGCACCAGATTAGCATATTAGATGATTTCTGAAGGATCATGTGACACTGAAGACTGGAGTAATAATTCCGCTTTGCAATCACAGAAATAAATTACATTTTAAAAATGTTGAAATAAAAAGCAGTTCCTTTAAATTACAAAAATATTTCACAAAATTACTACTTTCCTGTATTTTTGATCAAATAAATGCAGCCTTGGTGAGCTTAAGAGACTTCTTTTAACTTATTTCAATTTTCATTTCATCAATATAGTTTTAGCTTGTGTGCGTAAGAGAGAGAGCGATCCTGCAGAGCGTAATGAGACGGAGAGGTTGAATATTAAACATGATGAAAATTCTAATGGGCAACAGCCACAGAATGCCAGTGACCCAGATTAAGATCACCTTTCTGCTAAATCTTTTATGAGGAACAAAAATGGGAGCAAATTGAATTTACAATAGAGACAGAGGAAGGATGACCAGAGATGCCAGTGCTGCTTTGGAGGACGTCGCAGGATGCTTATCACTGAAATGGATGTTTTGTGAGCCCATGTTTGTTTGCGAAGTATGAGCAGTGCTTAATTTGTGATTTAATTTGTGATTCGTGAGGTCCCAGAACAATGTTAGTAAGACATCTCACAGGTTTTGTAAGGTCACTGATGACAAGTGTAGAAGAAAACACTTGACAAACAAGACAAAACTAGCTGTCCAAACTGTAAGCTTTGTTGGACGCTTGCAGGGTAAACAAATTTGTTGAGTATGGATGAAGCAGATGCAGATTTGGCGATGCATAGGCAAAGCATCTCAGTGGTGTTATCTTTCATAATAACCTTCGCAGGGAGTTTGATTGACAGGTGATCTGACTAATCGTAATACAGAATCTGCCATTCTGTCCGACAAACAAATCGGACAGGAGAGTAGATTAACTTCGGTGGACTTAAACTTGAAAAAGGTTCTGCCCTGAACATCAGATCCACAGACAACAATGCACTGTTTTGTGTGTGTGTGTGTGTGTGTGTGTGTGTGTGTGTGATATTTTATGATGATGAATTCCGGAATTTGAATCGAATTTGAGTTTCCATATGATGCAATACCAAGAAAAATGAATTAAGATTAATTGAAATTTAAAAAAATGTATTAATGCAATAAATAGAATTTTAAACTAGAAAGGAAGGTTTATCAGGACATATTTTAATTGATGGCTTGACAAAGCTGTTTCATTTATTATATGGGCAATCATGTCGTGTGTGTATATATCGGCTGTTTGGAATCATACGTCATGTTCGGTCTAAATTTGTTTACAATTCACTGTGAAAAACGATTGTGTTTAACAGTAAATGCCTCTAAAAATGCTACAGTAAAACCTATTAATTGGTTAACAGTAGTTAACAGTAAAATACAGTTTTTGGAAGTGAAAAGGAATGTATAATTTCCATTCTTAGATAATATTCCCAAAATTCTGTTTTATATTTCAAATGCAATACTTTTTAATTGAAATATCCAAGTTTTCTCTTATCATTTATGTTCATAAGTGTTGCATGTTACATCTAATGTTGTTAAATTAATGTTTATTGCATTATTTCAGTATCATGTGTGTTGCCAAGTGTTTAGTATTTGTCTAAATAACATTTTGCACCTTCTATATATATATTAATATTTTCTTTCTCAGCCTGTGGAAAAGCTTATAATCAGGGTTGTCAGGTTTTCACAACAAACCCCACCCAACTGCTACTCAAAACTAGCCAAAAAAATTAGCATTTCAGATGGGGTATCCCACAAATCGCACAAATCGCATTCCGGAGGCTAAAATACATAATACAATGCTTCTGGTGGTTATCAGTGTATTACAAAGGTACTTAACAGATTTCAGTGCTTCATTAAGTTGGTATATTAACAATATATCATTTAATGAAATATGTTTTTTGAATGTAAATTCGAGTTAAATCTGTAAAAACTAAAATGTTGATACAATATTTTTTACGGTAAAATTCTGGCAACCCACACGTAAACCATTTTTTACCGTACATTTTACAAATATTTTCTTACAGTTTACTTTATTCGAAAAGTTCACTTGATGCAGCTTTTCACTGCAGTATCAGTGCTTTGATGGGATACTGATGAAAGCCTAGAAATGGCCCTGTTGCAAATTATTGATTTAATGATGCTTCATTTTCCTATGAAATGGCTGCCAGATCAATTGCAGCCCTGTTTATAATCTGTGGGATATGTTTCGGGTTGGCAGGATTGATGTCGTGGTGTGAGGATTGAGCCACATTATCTTCATGTAGCTGGATTAACACGGTCTGTAGTAATCCTGGGATTACATAGTAAAGTGAGATATCATAGTAAGGACCTCTCAGAATCGTGTCTCGCTGCAGGAACTACTTGTTCTCAAGCCAACATCTCAGCGCAGCTGGATCTATCTCATTGATGCAGGCAGATCATTAACAACAGCCATACAGATTTCTTCACATCTGTTTCAGACCTGGTGGTAATTGCAAGCCTCACTAAACAAACCATCTTCTCTGAAGGTCTGGTTCTACGTGGTCTTGTGTTTCTTTAAAGCAGATTTTTTTTTTTGTCAGCTGAACACCATTAATTATTAGTTTTTCATCAAACCCCTGCAGTTCCCTCACAGACCCCCTTTTGGGAAACCCTACTCTAGAGTGCTGGTCCAGTAGTTTGTCTACTTTCTCCAAGCTGTGTGGTCCAGTTAGGTGGTCAGTTCTCTAGAACCTTGCTAGGAAAGCACAGGCACAACCACAGATGGAAATGTTTTAACAAGGAGCATCAGACAGCTTATGAGCTTTGACTGTGTTATTTTACTTCAGATTGATTAAATTCCAGCCAGTCTTTCACCTACGCTCTTGTGTCAAGGTCTACGTCTGGCACCTGTTTTGATTAAGTTGGACTTGTTCGAGACTCCCCAACTACCTCAAACATGTGGGCCGGTGTCGGTGTGTGTGTGCGTGTGTGTGAACTTAAGATGGGTTTAGTCGAAATTACGCAGCTCTCAGACAGAGGAATGATTGGCCCATGTAGCACGCATTAACAGAAAAAGTAAGAATACTCTCCAGGTGCTGACAGATCAAGGCCATTATTACAGCTCAGAAAATGCCAGACTACTGCTCACACCAAGCTGATCGCTTTTTTTTTAGTGCTGCCATACAGCCTTACATGGAGTGCATAAGGACAGCCTCATGTGTATTACGCACAGTAAAAGTGGAAAAGCTGGTGAAAATTGACATTTGGGGTGCGCTGGTTTTACAGCTTTTTAGCTGGGAAACAAGGTTTGTTTACAAGTGACCAACACAAGCTTTTAGTCATCAGATTTTCCAGTCTTAAAAAAAATAACAGTTACAGGAAAATAGGCTCTGGCAGCTTTGGTTGCAGAAAAAAAAAAGTAATTTTTAAATGTACTGTGCCTGGTCTTTAATGATAACATTAAAAAAGTTCAAATTGATTACAAAAATACAGTAATATTGTGAAACATTCTATCTCAGGGGTCACCAAATTTGATCCTGGAGGGCCGGTGTCCTGCAGAGTTTAGATCCAACTTGCCTCAATACACCTGCCTAAATGTTTCAGGTATACCTATTAAGACCTTGATTAGCTGGTTCAGGTGTGTTTGATTAAGGTTGGAGCTAAACTCTGTAGGACTGAGTGTGGTGACCTTTGTTCTACCTTATCTCATGATGAAAACGTACCTGTGGGAACTTTTTTGCAAGATGTGAAATATGATCCAATAAGTCCATATCAATGCAGTTTCCAACAGAAATTAACACAAGGCGGTAAAACAACGAGCACTTGTAATCGTTTTTGTACACAGTTATGATTATATTTTTTGCTTTCCGGAAGTAACAAGCTTACAATACCTTTCTCCCCAGCTTGGCACAAATGGCTCGATTAGTTCTGGGTTTAATAAAGGCCCGCCTTCCAAAAAACGAAATGTGTTGTGATTGGTTAGCGCAAGCTAGGTTAAAGTGATTCTTACGTTCTAAATACAGATATTTTTCTTACAAAATTGCATCAATTCGCTACAGAAGGCCTTTATTGACCCCCTTTGGAGCTGTGTGAGGCACTGTTTATTATGGATGGATGCACTTTATTGACTTGTTTTGGACTGATGAAGAGAAACACCCGTCTATGCCATTCTAAAGCTTGGGAGTGCCAGGTTAATTTGTAATACATCTCAGATGAAAAGCAGGAACTCCGTCTGAAAGAAGGAAGTCATATACACCTAGGATGCATGGAGGGTGAGTAAATAATACGCTACAGTAGTGTTGGGTCCTATCGTCAGCCTGCGAGATCGCCAATACATGATATTATAGTGCTAATTTATTTAATTATTTTACATACTTAGTTTCATTGCCCGAAACCAGCTCCAGCATAAGGCTAAAAGCAGCCTAACATTATCAAAGAACATCATCACTAATTAGCCTGGCTTATTCTAGTGCAAGTTTATGCATTTTAAAAAACACTCACGGTATAAGTGAAGCTATCTACACTGTATGATGAATAAATGTCTTACCACACACTGCACACGTCTGCGGCGTGTTATGGCCTAATCCCCCCACCACATCCCTACCCACCCCCCAAGAATTTGAATTTCCGTAGGCAGGATTTAATTTAATGATATTCTAATGGGCTGCGTTATGACATCATAGCATGCGGGAAATGAACACTGTAGTCCAAAGGAGCCGTTCGTTGTAGTTCTTGAAAAGGGATTTTTTAAAAACAAAATATCTCCCTTTGGAGTGGACTTTGAGATTTGTAGATCTTCTTTATGCCCAGAGATACACACCACACACCGACTAAAATTCAAAAAGTGAAAAAGCATAATAGGACCCCTTTAAAACATCACGGAGCATTGTAGTTAAGGCTCGTTCACACCAAGAACAATAACGATAAATATATTTGCATCCACACCACTGAACGATAACTGTCTTTGTTGCATTTACACAACTTCAACCAGTAGATATCCTACGTTTTGAGCACATCTAAACAGTGAATCTAGCATAAACTATCTGATCTCTAACATAGTCAGTGTAGTGGAATAAAACCAAAACTTACTCTATCCTAGTGCAACTTCAAAGAAGGCAAGACAATGTTGTCCAAACTAGTGCTGAATTCCTGAGGTAATTTTATGTTTTATGTTTCTCTGTTTGCTGTGCAATGTCTATTTGTGTCTCTAAAATGTCGCCTGCTATTTCAAATGCACAAGTCCTTGATTAGCTGATCAGCTATCAGCTGTAAAAAGTCGTTCTGAAAGTGATCCCAATGATATCATTCCCCTGTTTCGTTATCGTTATAATCGTGGTGTGAACTCTTAAATTTAAAACAATTTTTAGAGCGTTTTCTTTATAGTTATCATTATCGTTCTTGGTGTGAACGGGCCTTTATAGCGCCACCATATGTACGTTCATCTGTTCCGGGGAAAAAAAAAAGAACACTCATCAGAAAGTGAGTGATCCTTCAGAAATCATTGTAACATGCTAATTTGCTGCTCAAGAAACATTTATCAATGTTGAAAACAGGTGTTGCTAAATATGTTTGTGGAAACCCAATTTTTTTGATGAATGGAAAGTTTAAAAAAACATTTATTTGAAATAGAAATCTTTCTAACAAATATCGCTGTATAATCAATTTAATGACCCCTGACTTTTAACGTGTGTTTGATTTAAGATACATGCGTCTGAATGACACAACACTACTACAATGAAGGTTTTGTTTGTCTCGGTCATATGGTTTGACTCTAGCTTGGTCAGTTTCTCATCTGCTGTCTTGTTACATGTAAACCGGATAATGTTTAGTATGCTTGTAAATGTCAATTGAGTGGACAACACATGAATCTGTTACAGCCATCTTAAGATGCTAATGGACCCTTCCGGTCCTCCAGTGTATGCAGAGAGGAAGAGAATGAGAAGAACAGGAGAATATGAAAGAGGACAGATAGAGGGGGAGATCTTTGAATAGACTGCTGAGTCACACACTTAAGAAGCATAAACCGCAGGAAACCTGACCCTCACACACTCGCAATCAACCTTCATCACTAATATGCCAGTGTGTGTGTCTTAGCATCCACGTTTCGCAGTTGATTCTCCATTGTTCGTTGAAGAGAAGATGACTGAATTTATGATTATCAATGGCTTATCTATAGTAGAAATGTCTCTCAGTGGGCTCTCTGCCATCTTTCTCTCTGTAATCCTCTGTGCTGGAACGTGGTGGAGAGGGGAGGGGTTAATATGTTTTGACAGGGGCATGTGACTGCCCACCCTAAATGAGGACTCAGTGCCCGCGGCCACACTCCCACTCCATCCCACTGTGTAATTAAATTTTTTTTTTTGTAAGCTACAAAACAGCATACAGTCAGAGATAACACTGTACTGCAAGTTTAAAGAGACATGCTCTTGCAGTAGCGTCTGTTCAGAGACGTCCGGGTCGGTGTAGGTTTCCAGTAAACTGCTGTTTAGCATTTTAAACAGATACATTTCCACACGCACGACAGAACAGAGCAGAACTGAATTACAAGAGAAACTGAGCAGACTGAAGACATATACATTCTTGCTATCAATTATTAGCAGATATTAGTAATTTTGTTAGCAGAAATTATCAGGGTTTGTACAAGGTGCTTAAAGTTTTTGAATTACTTGAATTTGGCTTTATGAAATGTAAGGCTTGGAAAACTGTCGAAAATAGCAATATTCCTGAAGAGGTACTTGAAAAGTGCTTGAATTATTGAAAGACAATGGATCTATAAAATAAGTGTTCAATTTTGTCTAATCTTTTTTTTCAGATCAAATTAAAATAGCCATTTATTTTTGAATTTAGACATTGCTTGTAATGATTTTAAAAAGCACATAGTGATGGGTGAAATGGCACTTTCTGAAACTCCGAATCAGTTAAACCATGTTTCAAAGCGCTACAATCGGGATTGCGTATCGTGAATAATTTGTTTCAGATCAAGATTTCAAATCGCATATCGTGAATCATTTCATTCAGATCGTGAATCATTTGTTTTATATCGAAACTTTTGCAAATCATTTTATTTTGAATTTCCGATCGGAAATCATTTCGCAAATAATTCAAATCAAATCATTCGTGATACGCAAAGTTCCGAGATACGATTTGAAATCCTGATGTAAATCAAATGATTTGTGCTCCGTGCTCTGAGTCCTGATCTGAAATGATGGTTCGTGAATCATTATTCAGATGGGGACAAAGCCGTGAATCATTTTATTTAGATCGGAACTTTGGAGCAGGTTCATGAATCTTTTGCTTCAGATCAGAACGTCGGAGCGCTGAGCGCAGTCATTTGATTCATATCGGGACTTCCAGGTTCATGCATCATTTGATTCAGATGGGGACTTCTGTGCGGGTTTGCAAATCATTTGATTCAGTTTGCAAAAGGATTCGTGATGCACAAAGTTCCAATCCAAGTCAAATGGTTTGTGCTCCGTGCTCCGAGTACTGATCTGAAACGATGGTTCGTGAATCATTATTCAGATCAGGACTTCGGAGCGTGGATCACGAGTCATTTTATTTAGATAGGAACTTTGGAGTAGGTTCGCCAACCTTTAGCTCTAGATCGGAACGTCAGAGTGTGAATAGCGATCATTTGATTCAGATCGGGACTTCGGTACGTGTTTACGAATCGTTTGATTCAGTTCGCAAAATGATTTGTGATACGCAAAGTTAAGATCTAAGTCAAATGATTTGTGCTCCGCACTTTGAGTCCTGCTCTGAAATGATGGTTCGTGAATCATTATTTAGATCGGTACTTCAGAGCGTGGATCATGAATCAGTTTATTTAGATTGGAACTTTGGAGCAGGTTTGCAAATCTTTTGCTCTAGATCGAAACGCCAAAGCGCGGATTGTGCCTGGAAAACCCTTGAAAATATATGTGTGTGTGTGTGTAATATGACTATTTAAAAATTACATTTATGCTTGTTCTATTATTCATTAAATGATATAAAAATAAATACATTTGTTAGCATTTTATTTTGGGATTTGGTGGAAATTGATGGGGACATAAATGACAGCAGTATTGAGAGGTGACACTGAGTTGTTCAATCTCTGCTGTTCTACACGGCACGTTAAACAACAACAACAAATTTGCTATCTGCTGACAGGAAAGGTATTTGAGCTCTTTGCCCTACACCGCCTCCTATCCCTCCATGCTCTCTCTCTACACCCATCGCATCCTTTTAGTTTCAGCTTGTCTCTTTTTCTTGCACGTTCTCCTTCCCCACCCTAGTTTCAGTATTACATGTTACAGCTGGTCTTTGTCCATGTCTACACTTGTGCTAAGATGCAATAATTCAATCTCCCCCTACACTCCCAATATTCCTCCGTTCTCCCTCAAGACCACTGCAGGAGGAAGATGGTTCCTTTAACACTGCAAATATTCCTCGTACCCTCCCCCCACCCCTCAGCCAGCACCCTCTCTTCTTCTCAGAGTGGTGCATTGCTAAATACCCCCATCTCTTGCTTTCTTTACCCTCCGTTTCATGCGTATCCCTTTCCTCTTATGCCCTCATGTCATCTGCTCTTTCTCCATCCATTTGTCCTCTTCAATTCTGGCCCAGTGCCAGGACGTGCACCTGCATTCAGAGACACAAACGGAAGGTGCGGATGGTCCGCAGGTCTCCTATTGTGTCAGCTCAACTTGAGTTGGTGAACGTGCTTGTGTATATTTGTAGGTTAAGCGTGTCAGTGTGTTAATATATATAGGGCTTCCCACCAAAAGCTATTTCAGAGCAAATTCGACCCACGGTTAGTATTGGAAATCATTGCTTGTTTTGAGTAGCACTACAGACTTGCAAATGAGCATGTGTGTGACGAGAGAGAGTGAGAGAGAGAGAGAGAGAGAGAGAGAGAGAGCAAGTAGAGGTTAGCAGCACCTTATTTTTTTGCTAAACTCCTCCTGTCTCTGGAACACAATATTCGTTTGCTATGAAGTGTGACTGTGTGAAGTAAGCTGCTCAACCTGTTGTACGTCTGCTCTCCCTTGTGTATGTCTAACATAGAGAAACACTTGCACAATGCAGAGCTGCAAAGAATTGTGGGTAATTACCAGGGGCGTAGGAATGATACGAAAAGTCGGGGGCATATTATAAAACCTTATCGGGCTCATGACTATTAATTAGGTGATATAAGGTCTAGCCAGTAACAACAGATAAGTAGGCACTAGCCATTTTAGTCAAATTTAGCCTTTGCTGATATAAACAGTGGGCTTCTGTTTGGTCTTAAAGGGATAGTTCACCCAAAAATGAAAGTTTTGTCATTAATTACTCACCCTTATGTTGTTCCAAACCCATAAGACCTTCGTTCATCTTTGGAACACAAATTAAGATATTTTTGATAAAATCAGACAGCAACACAACTTCCACATTCAAGGCCCAGAAAGGTAGTAAAGACATCATTAAAATAGTCCATTTGACATCATGGTTCAACCATAATTTTATGAGGCTATGAGAATAGTTATGATGGTTGTGTTTCTGAAGCCCTCTGTGAAGCCCAAGACGTGCACATGGTACATTTTCATCTTGGAATTGTTTAAGCATTTAACTTTTTTGGAACCACTACAAAAGTGTTTAGTTTTGTTGTCCTTCGGTGACGCCACTAAATTATATTTTTGAATAAAAACTGTATGTTAAACTACATAATCATGAAATTATGTAAATGTGTCTTGCTAACCACCAGTGACAGGTTAGCTTAGAGTAACAAGTCATAATTGGCACAAAAGGCTGAAACGTCCTCTGGTGTGGCACCTGTACTGTCACACCACAGGACAAAGATGTCACACCAGAGGACAAGGTCTATTTAAGAAGCCTTTTAAATAAGTAATACATTTTGTTAAAAACAGAATTCAGTTCAGAATTAAATAGAAGTGTTTTAATAACTACCATTTCTATCCTTTAGCGTGACAGATTTGTTTCATCTCAAAATATCTTAAAAAAAAAAAGTTGAGTATTGCAATAGGGGAGATATAAATATCACTCTTCTTAAAATTGTATAATTTTCAGTAGTTTTTAACGGATAACAGCAAAGTTTGTCTTGTTGTCAAATGTTTTCTTGAAATTGTCCAACAAGTCATGGGGAAAAATTATGTTAATTATAATTTCATATTAAATAATTAACACTATCTGAAGATAAATCTCTCTCATGTTATTTGTATATTATTAAGTGTTTAAAATTGAGTTTTTTTTTTTTTCTAAAATTTTTGCAATGTCACACCATAGGACAAATTTATTTACAGTTCAATAAAAAAGGGGAAAAAAAAAACAATTAACGAATTGACCCTTTATATTTTATATTTTTATGAAAGTTAGTGACCCTTCATATTTTCTCAAATATCAGACTTCACACTACATAAATATATGCATTTCTTCTTCAAAAATGGTATTTTACAAAAAAAATCACATTTACTACTTTTTGAATGCATGTCGAAGACTGACACGGAAGAGAAGAAATTGTTGAATAAAGTCATTTTTGTTTTCTCAGATATATATTGATCGTATCCCTTCAAAAGATTTTGATTAAACCACTTGAATCACATGAAATCTTCTAAATTCTTTTTGAATCTTCTAAATTTTAGTTACCTGAACAGAAATCCTTTAGGTTACTTAAAAAAAAATTTAAGCACAGTCTTACGGGTTTGAAATGACATGAGGATGAGTGTATTATGTCAGAATTTTTATTTCTGAGTGAACTATCCCTTTAAGTCCTGTGTCAAACTTCCACATTTCCAATGTCATGATTATAACAGCCGTTGACACCATTGCATTTTTAGCGTCGTCTGCCAGTCCGTGCGTGCTGCAAAGAACAGACTGATATCCACATGTAGCTTTGGATGACTGACAACAGAACAGACAAACAGTGGGTTGATTCTGGCACATTACACTGTCTGTTGTTCTGTTTTTGTGTGTGTGCGCGCAGACTTTGACTACTGTTAGCAAGGCTACAGAGGTACACTGTACTGAGCTGAACAAGGGAGGAATGGTTCTTCACGGCATGTAATTTTGTCATTCCTTCAATCTCATGATAGACCCTCCTCTCCCCCCCTCGCTGTCCTTTCCTCCATCCCCCTCTCTCTCCATCTCCTCCGCTGTGCTCCATACTACACTAAATGCTCTATTTGTTTCTGCCCTCAGCACAGTCATAACTATTCAGAGCAGAAAAATGACTGCACACGCTAAAGAATACATACTCTGACACTTTTCAGTTAGCTGTCTCTCTCCTCCACACCTCCATATATATCGCTCATCCCGTCTCTCGCTCTCATTGTACCAATATGGCACTCACGAAAGATGGAAAGAGGGGAACAAACTGTGACAGAGAGAAAGTCACCGCCTTGGGCACTCTCTGTCTTTATTTCTCTTATTCCATCTCTCGTTCTATCAATCTGTGTCCCATCCCCCTTCCCCGTTTTTTTTTCCTAGGGAATTGGGTGAAAGGCCGATGGAAAGGCCGGGCAGTGCTTTCACAGGCCTGTCTACTCACATCCTATTACCAGCTGAACTGCTGCCCAGATTCAGCATCTCAGCTGACCGCAGCTCTACTGTACCTCTAGCCTGACCTCCTCTCATTTATAATGCGGCTCATGCCAGCCGCTCAGACCGCAGGGTGATTTTTTTTCTGTAGCGTTTGTGACTAAAGGCATGAAGGTATTAAAGTCACAATGAAATGGAAGTAGCAGCAGATCCTTTTATCGCATTGTGACGTACATCTGAGTGTAACGGATTAGCCAAAAAAGAAAAGATGTAGGGTGGAGACTTGCTTCTTGGTTGGTTCTTGATTGGATCTTGGTTCTTGGTTGCTGATTGGATTTTGAGATGTGGGCGTTGCACTCAACAGTGGAGACAGAAGGTCCAGTTAAGACAATATAAATAAAAATTTGAGCATACTCTGTATCCTGAGGTCACACATGCGCCTTAAATTTGAACTGAAGTATATACTCTTCGATAATATCGTAATTGTTGTATAAACGATATGTGCTTTAACATTGATGTAGATTAGACTACTGCGCGTGCGCATTTAGAGTTCACACTTTCACTGCATGATTCAGTTTATTGATATACAGAACATTTAGAATTCCCCCAAATTCAAGATAAGGGACTTTTATGTGTCTTTTATATTTTTATAATCAGATCAGCACATTGCAAATGTGATAATGATTTGATGAATAGCTCAGTAAACAAGAAGTTAATATTTAGTGACTTACATTTTATACCTATTCCTATTCCTATTTTCCTCTATTTTCATCAATGAAATTAGTTCAAACAAAGCCACAGTAGAACAGTTTTGCGTTTCATTACTGAATCAATCAGCTGTTTGAACGAATCGGTTAAATGAATGACTCACTCATGCAGTGATTTTTCACCACCTACTGGCGATTTTAGGTTTATATTTAAAAAAATAAATAAATGCCACTTCAGATGTAGAGTCTGTGCCACCTCTTGATTGGTAACAGCCCTATAGTGTCTTACTACAGTAGTCAACATTTAAAGTGGATCAAAGGCTTTCTCCAAATTGTTCTAAAACCAAAACAACACCCGTTCTCGTCTTAGGACAACTTTGATTATCTTCAAATGTTGACTACTGTATTTGTGACCCTGGACCACAAAACCAGTCTTAAGGTATATTTGTAGCAATAGCCAAAAATACATTGTATGGGTCAAAATTATTGATTTTTCTTTTATGCCAAAAAACATTAGGATATTAAGTGAAGATCATGTTCCATGAAGATATTTTGTACATTTCCTACCAGAAATATATTAAAACTTAATTTTTGATTAGTAATATGCATTGCTAGGAACTTCATTTGGACAACTTTAAAGGTGATTTTCACCTTCAGATTCCAGATTTTTTTAAATAGTTGTGTCTCTGACAAATATTGTCCTTCCCTAACAAACCAAACATCAACTGAAAGCTTATTTATTCAAATTTCAAAAAACTTGAAAATCCAGGGTCACATTTGAATTTATTTATTAAATTTAGGAAGGTGATGAATACATTTAATTAAATTTTAAAGAAGTTGACACTAGGTAAAAAAAGGTAAAAACTTATATTGGAAAGTTAATTTCTGTTACTGCTGCAAACTAATCACTGTACAGAATATGAAGAATATCAAAAGCTTTTGGAGTCAGCTGTCCACGGCAATTACCAGCACAATGCCAGCGCAATAACATGCTCAGCAAAAATATCGTCTAATTATTGTTATAGACAGAATTCCAGAAAATATTGAGATATAACTTTTTTTTATTATTGCACACCCCTGTGTTCAACACAATTTATTTTTATGTGTGTATCCTGAGGATTGAACCTATGACCTTGGTGTTGCTAGTGCTGTGGTCTACCAGTTGAGCTACAGAAAATTAAAAGTAATATCATTTTGTTTTAGATTTTAACACAGTAACAATGAAAAAAAAAGTTACGTATTTGCAAAACCATTTTTCCGTAAACTGTACATTTATTAAACAAAAGATTGTTCATAAAAATTAATTTTTGAATAATTCACTAAGTTATTATTTAGCACATTTTTACATTAATATTTTGGAAACTCTGGTTTTCATAATTTTTTATATTTCTGTATATTTCTGTAAAACACACACACAGATACAGACAGACAGTAACTACAGCATAAACCGTACTTCTGCGTCCTGTGTGTAGTGTGTCTGAGCTTCTGGGCTCTGCTTTATTAAGGTATTACAGACAAACAGAACAGCCCACTTATAACAACCCAGAAAACACTCTGTTCAAAAGAAGCAGCAGCAGCAGTCCTAGGAGAGAGTCGAGGAGGGGAGGAAGGGGAGGGAAGCAGAGATTAATAAATGACTTTTCTTTATTAAATGTGAAAGGGGGTTTTGAGCCCCTCTCTAATTATCTCCGCTCAGTTTGGAGCCCAAACTGGGGAATTTCAGCCAGGCCCATTAAGTCTACCTGATTACCGTCTTCCATCAGCTGTGCCATTAGGATTTACACAGTGAATGTGTGAGGGGCATAGTTAAACTTCTTAAAATCAAATCCTGCATTCCTAGTGTAGCTTTGCATGTACTTAAAGGAATAACTCAACTATGAATCAAAACTCTCTCATCATTTTCCCACCCTCATGTTTTCCAGGCCTGTATGATTATATCTGGCTTCAGTGAAACTAAAGGAATTTCTGAAGAATGTTCTGGCCACTCTTTTCAGAGTTTGACAAGTTTCTTCACAAGAAAACTACATGATAGTATCATAAAAGTGATTTATAACCTTTTTAAGACTCTCAGTCTCCAATCGCCATTCATTCTAATTGAAAACTGTACAACGGAAATCAGCGACCAAATTTCTTTTTTAGGTCCACAGAAAAAGGAAAGTCATACAGGTTTGTAACAAAATGAGGGATAGGAAATGATGACAGAATTTACATTTTGGTGAAGGATCCCTTTAAATTTCTGTGTCATAAAACCCAGAGGATTTGAGAAGTCCGTCATGTGTGAACATTTCTGAGCGCATGCTGAGTCTTGCGCAGGGATGCTGCTCTTCCCAGGTGTCTGGAGTGAAGATTATCTGCTGTGTCAGGGGCACCAAGACAGTAAAGGACAAACCCAATAAGATAAACCTCTCTCTCTCTCTTTCTTTCTTTCTTTCCTCCCTCCACCTTCTGCCATTCCAACGCAGCTTTTACCTCCATCTGTCCGTCTCTCTCGCCTCTCGGCATCTTCATTCTGTGTCTTTGCACATCCCCACCCATTACAAACCCTCCCTTCTTCATCTCTCACTCTGCTGACCCTTTCCTTGCTCTCTTTTGGGTAGGGGACAGCTGTCACTGCTACAACGCTGGGGGTTTCAGTGGGGGGGTTTGTTGCTATGGCAATGCCAGGCCTTGTGCCGGCATGGGGAGCAGCTCGTGCCGCGTTTTAGCAGGATAATCCATTGTAATCCCGCAGAGGGGAGTCCGACACACATACGCATCCGCACACACACTCCCTGCAGGGCGGCTGGGGAAGTAGAAGTGAAAGAATTAGCATCTGTTACTGCTTGTGCTCAGGTCAGCTCCGCTGAGGTTTGGGGAAAAAAAACCCAGGCTGACAGAAGCTACTGGGCCTGGCGTAAAAAAAAAAAAAAGAAGAAGGTCTTATGCACGATAAGTGAAACGGTGCACTATGATCAGTCTGACTGTTCCTCTGAGGTTCTCCTACTGTCTTATGAATCTTGTCGCAATGATTGTACATACAAGATGTACAGCAACACGGTGTCACCATTATGATTGGAACTTAGGATTTTCTAAACAGTTCCTTCTTTCTGCATTTTAAGACATAAAGAATCAAAGGAATATGAAGTGGCCAAATTGCATTTAAAGAAGTCATAAACTGAGAAATCAAATTTCCCCGGATCTTCTGACATGTAAGAAGTCATTGTGCTATAAAAAACATTGTAATTTTCTGAATTCAACTTTTTCATTAGTCTAAAAACAGCTTAAATTGATGCCAATCTGCCAAAACGAAGGTAGTGGAATGTGCCACTTTATGATGTAGTAGTGTGGCTAAACACTGCCTCCACAGATGAAGACAAACGCAGGTCTATAATTATAAATACGGCTCCAAAGACAACAAGACTCTGTATAGTGCCAAGTTGTGGAAAAACAGTCTTTGCATTGCTTTCCTTCTGATCCCAACATTAGGAAAGAGTGTATGTACTTCATTTTTAAGTAAGAACTTGATACTTTGTTCACTTCATCTTACCGTGGATTTGTTTACAAACAAGGCACAGTTCGACGCTGGATTTTTCAGAAAGGTTGAAACTAAGGGTGTGTTCACACTTGTCATGTTTGGTTCAATTAAAACAATCTCTGGTGTGATTGCTCTGTTAGTGTGGTTT
>JAHKKF010523327.1:2637-13068 GCA_019740295.1 Labeo calbasu | reverse complement strand
ACACATTTAGATTTTTGGGGGATGATGATTTTGGGTGGAGTCTTCGGCTTTGCCATTGGTTACGTGACGGGACTTCAGATCAAATTCACCAGTCCATTAACACACAATGTGTCTGGCACAGCCAAAGCTTGTGCACAAACCGTGTTGGCGGTCATCTTCTCGGCCTCCAGTAAAACTTTTCTCTGGTGGACAAGCAATATAATGGTGCTGGGCGGATCCTTCGCCTACACCTGGGTCAAAGGACTCGAGATGAAGAAAGTCGAAGTGGCTCCGGAAACACAAAACACAAGCAGTCAGAAAAGTAAAGAGGATTCAGTGGTGTGAAAAAGAGTTTTGGCATAACTGTGTTGTAGAGACTGTTCAGCACATCTGTGTATACATACATATATTTACATGGGCATTTGAATGTTTAATGTATATACATTTACTTTGTAGTGTAGATTATAATTATTAAAACCTGTTTAACAAAACTCCACTTGTTACAGCAACACCATATACAGATATAAACTCACATTTCTGAGAAAAATAATGCATTTACCTTTTTTATGTTTCATTCTCTGGCAGTCAAAAAAAAAGTTTAACTTCTGTTTTTGGTTTAGCTCTATAGCATCACTGTTAGGTGTAATTAGCTGGTGAAGTGGATTTATTTATTGTATAGTTAACAAAAGTTAGCAAGTTATCATTGTGCATAACAAATATCAGTAGACTAGGAACATTTTAAAATGAGTGGTTCATTCATAAATTTATACGACCTTACCTTCATACTGTGGAAATACATAAGGAATAGTGATGGGAAGTTCAGATAATTTTACCGACTCGGACCTTTGAGTCTCTTTCAGCAAAATGAACGAATCTTTTTTTGAGTCATTTCGTTGGTGAACTAATTCCAGTACAGAACCTATTAGGATGTTGCGCATGCGCGACTGAACGAATCAATCCCCGAGATGACTCGTTCTTCCCGAGTCATATTAAAGATTCGTTCAAAATGAGCGCAGCGCTGAAAAGGGGCGGGGCTACATAAAATAAACTCATAATTCTGAGAAAAAGGCAACTAGGAGATAAAAGCTCAGAACTGACATAAAGTCAGAACTACAAAATAAACAGTCGCAATTACATTTTTATTATTATTCTCTTTATCTTGTGATGTAAACAAGGTTTCATAAAAAACAACATCATTGGAATCACTTTTAGAACTTTTTTTATTTTTTACAATTGACAGCCAATCAGAATGTGCATTTAAAGCAGCAGGTGACAAAACTGCATGTGCTTATAATAAACAGACAAATCTTATACATTGTGTGGATGCTGATATATATTTTTTAATTATTTCATTTTATATCATTATATAGTTATCTTTATAGTAATTGTTCTTGGTGTGAACAAATAATATTCATACTATCCTTAAGATATGAGTTGGATCAGGCAATACATTTGGCTTATCAGAATTTTAGCACGGCTCTTGTGGTCTGCTAGGTGACATTGAAGATATAAATATTATAATTTTCAATTAAAACGTTTCTGTGTAAACCACAATGAACAAAATTCACAATACCAATATCAGAACAATATTTGTATAGATAATTAAAAGGAAATGTCCTCTTTCTGTTGCTCATTCATTCACTCTCTGAGTCAACAAAGCTATACTGATCAGAAGAAGATCAGAATGTGCTTTATTGCCATGTATGTTTACACATACTAGGAATTTGTTGTAGTGACAGAAGCTCCACAGTGCAATAGCATGACACTGACAAGACCAGACACGATAAAAGACATAATAAAAAGAACAATATACAATTATACACGACAGACCATTAGAAATTAGAATTAACTGTGATGTATTGCTTGTATAAGCATTATTTATTTGCTTTTATATGGGCATGTTTTCTTCTGCATTAAAGAATTTTGTATGAAGATCATACATGCAAAGGCCAATTAAGTTCCGTATATTTTTCCTTTTTCTTTAGGGTGTGTTGACCTTCCATTCAAATGAACACAAAGTTTACAAAAGAACTGGATTTAAATGGGCAGGGCAGAGAAGATATTACTGCATTTTAAGCCGCTCACTTTCATTTTAATGGTTGTCTAGTATCCATTGTGACCACTTTTTTAAATTCCAAAACCTCCTAAATTACACAACGTATCCACCTTTTTCTTTCTGTAAAAGTGGGCGTGGCCATTTGTTACTTTTATAGGTGTGGCTTCTGGTCTCATTTTAGCTGTACAAAACAGCTGGTTTTGCTGCTTGATATTGCAAATTAGTGTGTTTTTTTCACTAATTATGTAGACACTGGTTTGTAGTGCAAACAGTTTTACCTAGTTTTACATTTAACAGTCTACTTTTTAATTTGATGATCTTATAATTATGCAGAAATATGAAAAATTCTAAAAGGTTCACAAACTTTCATGCAGCATTGCGTGTGTGTGTGTGTGTGTATAGGGTCCAAACCTGTTCCTCAAGCAGCATTTTCCAGCAATGTTTAGCTTCAGCCCTTAATAAAACACACCTGAAGCAGCTAATCAGGATCTTCAGGATCTCTAGAAACTTCCGAATAGGTGTGCTGGAGCTAAAAGTGGCCCGAAACCAAGGATCTTTCAAATTGAGATGGCCTTCGAAGGTGCTTTCAGACAGATGATGGTAAATGAAATAAAAAGTGTCCTATTTATTATCCACTCAGCATAACAGATTAACATACAGTTACCTTCTAGCCTATTAAATCCCATGTTACTTCTGAACATTTACCTGAACATTTTAATGTGAAACAATAAAATGAATACACACCCAGAAAAGCACTTTTTTAGCTCAGTAAAAGTGCTCACTAAACCACCTCACTTACAGATCACTATTTTAAGTCATTAAAATTTTGATCGGACAAAAAAGCAGTTACATCAGTGTACGATACACCTGCAATAAAAAATTATAGCCTGCTTGCTACGGTTGTAGACGTGCATTGGCACAACAGCATGATGCCCTCTGCAGGCCGGCTGCGATTGTTTTTTGTTTTGTTTTTTTGTTCAGCAGATAGTGTTTTGGTTTTTTCTATTTGTCTTAACGACTTACTGTCTAATGACCCTTGTCTTGTTCTACTGATTTGTTCTACTTAATTCTCAGTCATTCAAAAACTATCAGCCAATAATACCTCAGGTATTCTGAAAGTGCTAGGAACAATTTTAAAGCCTCAAAGTATTGGCAACAGTGCCATCTGGTGGCTATAAATGTTACTAGATGGCTAGACCTGTTTTAAGGGAATACTTCAATGGTATATGGACCCAAATGCACGTTTAGGGTAGTTACTAGAGCCTGTGAATCGGCATTAGTGCCACCCTCCGGAAGAATTACGCAAGGACACTAGACCTCTGCCAAAAGGTGTATCTGCATGAGTTCAGCAAATTTCAAAACGTGAGGCAATTAATCATAAGCTCGCACTGCAAAAAATGATATTTGCTGCTTGTTAAATTTACTAAATTAAAATTAAATCAACACAGTTTAATTTCATTTTTATTTCTGCTTAATTTGTGTACAATCAGCATAAATATGTAAAACTGAAATTTACTTTTAAGTTGGGACCACCCATCTCAGCATTAAGTGAAATTCTCATTTTCTCCTCCAACTTTAAAATCGAACTACATCGCTGCAGAAGTACCGACCCAGTGTTTACAAAGTAAACAATCAAACGCCCTTTACAATAAAAATGGTAAAACAGTGATGTAGGACGATTTTGAAGTTCGAGAAGAAGCTGCACACACACAGGTTGCCATCAAAACACATTCAGCTCTTAGAAATTTAATCCATCCCAAAAATTTTACACTGTATTATTTGTCCTATAGGCATACTCTAAGACATGATGGACCAAGTAAGAGACAAGATTGAGCAGGTCCGTCTTGCATTACAGTGTTTAACAGCTGTGTCATCCAAGCACAGAGAGCTCCGAGGCATGTTAAAAAAAAAAAAAAAAAAAAAAAAAAAACAAACTGTTAGATCAGATTGTTCTTAAAAGTTTATGCAGCTGATTTGGTTTCGTCTGCTGTCCACAGTTTTAAAATCTGTATTACGTTGTTATCAGCATACTGTTATATCAATATAAAGTTATGACTTTCACATTAGAACATATTTTGAAGAATGTTTTAGCTATTTGTGTCCTTAAAATTCATTTCAATGGGACCCAGACTTTTGCATGGTTGCATGACATTGAGCCATAAGATCCATTTCATCTGTATCACTTTGAAATTTAAGCCTTTATTGTCTCTCAAACTCTCAAAACTTTAAACTCATCCAGTGACCTCAAGAAAGCAGATGTACTGTTTGATTTGTTTTTACACACATGCTGTGCATTTCTACATGACTTTCTACACTATATATATATATATATATATATATATATATATATATTGTATGTAATTTTTACAGACTGTAAAATTGTCAATAAACTAGCAAGACTAAAAATGCTGCAGTATAAACCCGATCATTGGTTAACTGCACAGTAAATTACCTTACAGTGAAAGCGTATTTCTCTCTCAAGTGTAATGTTACTTCAAAATGCTGCCCAATTAGTGTTTTCGCAAGTAAAAACTATGAATGATCATATATTTTATGATGAAAAGCATTAAAAGGACATTCTCAGATTTTTTTAATAATCTTTTTGTTTATTCTATTTTAAATGTTTATAATTTGTACACTACCGATTTATTTTTAAAGAAGTCTCTTCAGCTCACCAAACCTGATCCAGAATACAGCAAAAGCAGTAATATTGTGAAATATTTTTACTATTTAAAATAACTGCTTTCTATTTGAATACATTTTAAAATGTAATTTATTTCTGTGTACAAAAATGAATTTTTAGCATCATTACTCCAGTCTTCAGTGTCACATGATCCATTTTTTTCATGACACATTTTTTTAAGGATTCTTTGATGAATAGAAAGGTCAGCATTGGTCTGAAATACAAAGCTTTTGTAACATTGTACAATATACCATTCAAAAGCTAGTAGTCTTTAATTTTTTTTATTTTTTGGGAAAGGAATGATATAATTAATACTTTTATGTAGCAAGCATGCTTTACATTTTATTCAGCATGGATGCTTTATATTGATCAAAAGTAATGATCAAGGCATTTACAACCTTACAAAATATTTCTATTTCAAATAAATGCTGTTCTTCTGAACTTTCTATTCATCAAAGAAACCTGAAAAATTCTACTCAGCTGTTTTCAACGTAGTAATAATAATAATAGTATTTTTTTAGCAGTAAATCAGAATATTAGAATGGTTTCTGAATGACCATGTGACTGAAATAATGATGCTGAAAATTCAGCTTTGAAATCACAGGAACAAAATGCATTTTAAAATATATTCAAATAGAAAACATTTTTTTTTTATTTTAAAAATATTTCAAAATGTTACTATTTTTGCTGTACTTTGAATCACATAAATGCAGGCTTGGTGAGCAGAAGATACTTCTTTAAAAAAAAAACATGAAAAATCACAATGTTCAAAAATTAATTTACTCCATCATTCTTAATCGGTGAGTGTGACAGACCTCCGACAGGAGAGGGCGAGATTTCATCAAAAACAGTCAACAGGTGAGACAGCCCATCCAAAATCGAAGTGTGCTCGTGGAACGCCGCCTTTCTGCGGAGCACGTCAATCTCGTCCTCTAGTGCTACTGATGGACCGCCTTTACACGCCTTCAGCTCCAGAATTAGGGAGAGAGACATTGCTTCACACGCACTCAGCCTTTCACTCTCCGCGTTCGTGTGCGCGCGCTCCCGGTAAATCTCCAGCCCCGGGGGATCGAATAGGAAGACACTTGTGGCACAGAGTGATGAAGAGCAGTACGCATAGGACGCTGTTTGTGTTCATCACACAGTGAAAATATTGCATCATATGAAAATTTACTGAGCGCTGCGTTCGGATCTCCAAACTTTCAAAGACCNGACCGATGTGGACAGATGTGCTGATCCAGGTCTGAATCCGCAGCGTGTTCATCAGCCGAGCATCAAGGTGAGCGAGCACTGTTAGTCTGATTGGATATCTGTGCGCGCCCGCAGCTCACTGTGTTGTTTTGGATGTTTGAACTCATTTCTGTTATTACGCATTATGCAAAACGATGTATATAAGCACAGAGCCGGACAGAAGCGCATTTATCTCAGACAGAAGGAGAGAGAGAGAGAGGCTCCTCTCACGCCAGGAGGTTATTTTAGTTAAATACTGACACTTCTGTTAGTGTGCGTTTGTGTATTTTGCGTTTTCCGACAGTGTGGTGCAATGCTGACAAATTGGTTTTTCATTTCAGAATGGTTTACCCTCCCAAAAAATAAGTCATCATTTACTTACCTTCATGTTATTCCAAACCTGTATACATTTTTCTTGTTTTATACAACAAAGGTCAATGGATTCCAAAACACCTTTTTTCTGCACAAGAAAGAAATGCACACAGGTTTGAAACAAAATGAGTTTGAATAAATGTTCACTTTTTGGATGAACTGACCATTTAAGCATTACCTGCACAATCATTTCCTGTCAGGGAGCACAAACTCTATGTTATATTTATGTTATACTATGTTATAATCAGGATGTGAATTACAGTGTCCATCATGGGGGTTGATATAGATCAATGATGATTCTGAAAAGAAAACTTGCCCGGAGTGTTGCCATTCATGCACATCAGATTGACAGATAAACTCTTATTTTAGTGTTGTATTTCAGCAGTTTGTTTTACACATTCAGTGCAACAGCATTAATTTAAAGAGGTGACGTTGTAGATGTGTACATTATGCCGTTGCTCTGGTTTTACTAGTCAGGTAATGTTGACTCATTTTAGAGGCAGCCACAATTGCCATTTAAAATCAGTCAGAGCTATAGAAATGTGTCTTCATAATTATAAATTGCACCCTGTTTATGACCTCCAAACACTGTTATCATAGTGCATGGCTTGTAAACTAATGTATTCTGATGTTTGCGTCACATAACAAGCTCCGTATGTTTGGCTTTTCTGGAGTAGTAAACTTGCTCAGCAGCGCACCCGGTATAGTGTTGCACATGTTCCAGCAAAACATGAGTCACAATGAAACATTTCAATGACTTGTAGAAGCAAGATGAAATGGCATATTTGCTTAAAGCAAATGTGTTTTTATCTCATGCTTGCTCTTGTTAACACTATTGTCAGATTTATGCCAGGGTTTAGTGTTGGTATGTTATTTTAAACGCAAGAACGATAGAGCATTAACCTTTTAGCAGCACTTACTGGACATTTCATTTCTGAACTGCTGCAATACGTACAACAAGAAGTGTAATAAAACATTGCTATATTCACATTCATCTGTTTTGGATAAAACTGAAGATGCTTTTAGTGCCACCCAACAGATGTTTCACTTTGAACGTGCAGGAAGCAATCATTTTGCAGTAATGTCGACACAGGCACGTTTTTCCAATAAGCTGAGCTGGAATAATCATTAGTAACTAAAGCAGCCTCACTGGTGTCCTGATGAGTATTAGCTCTAAACAGAGCAATAAACAAGGATTATTCTGGCACAGAGAAATAAAATACTGCCTGGGGAAAATCAATCACACAGCCTAGAGATGCAGAAACAAATAGATCAAAGAGCAAAGAGATGCAGAGACCGTGAGAGAAAATAAAGTTCACTAATAAAGACTTAAAAGCAATGGTTGTGTAGCAAAAGGATTTTCTTGGACGTGATATTAATAAATAAAGATGGAATGTGCAATATAAATTAATCTGCTATTGAGAAACACACATATTTGTCTCTGTCGCACTACAGTACGAGTCAGACACAGAAAACAGCAGCGTACTGGAGGTGAAAGCTGGATTAAGCTCAAGATTCAAAAAAAGGAATGCCGCAGAGCTTTTTTTAGAAGAAAGATATGCAGAGAGGAGGATTTCAAGACGTGACTCATCAGGAAGACTGATGAAACCGTGTTATGTTTCACAGGAGAAAGTATTCTGCGAATTTCCAGACTGTCAGGGTCACTTCATTTATTGGTTCAAGGCAGTGCGGGTCAGCTGTGATTGTAGCACAATTAAAGCAGTGTCACCAGACGTCTTGAAACAACTCGATGGGGGTGTTTGACCTGCAGACTGTTTTTGATGAAATCGCATCGTCTTCTGTGTGGGGTCTGTCACATTCCCTTCAATAGAATGGATGATTTTCACAGTACACACACACTGGTTTGCAATGCAAATAGTTTCACTGTTTACTGTACTTTTGGTGAAAAAGAGGTAACACACTTTCAAAAAAGAGTTGTGTTTGTGGAAATATTGTACTTTAAAGACAGGGTAGGTGATGTGGTTCAAAAACATTTTTTGTTATGCTGGTTGAATATCTATTCACACCTGATAGCCATCACTATGTTAAGTGGTCTAAATGTATTTATATCATCTGTGGAAGGTGTAGGACTGTAAAATGTTTGTCCAATCAAACACTGGAAGGTGGAGAATGGAAGGTGTTTTTATTCTAATATTAAGCACATTGTACTGTAATGTTTTCTCACCAGTGAGTGAGACATGAGGTAATCTGACAGTGCTGCATTCAACCATTCACCAACATTGTCTTTCATCATGTTGCTGGTTAGCCTTTGGTCTGCCTGTGCACATTCATGTGTTTTGGCAGCCTGGGCTCGGTGTTTACACGTAGGTATTAGTCAACCCAATCTCATGGCAATTTGTACACATTTTACGAGGGGGCTAAATCATACAAATTGGTACAACCTCACTTGTATAAATCCGTACATTTTTTTGCTAAATTGTACGTATTTTACGAGTTCCCCAATTCTTATAAATTTGTACGAATGACATACCCCTAAACCTACCCGTCACTGGGGTCTAGACAAATCGTACAAAATCACACAAGTGAGGCTGTATAAATTTGTACGAATTAGCCACCTCATAAAATACATATGAACTGGTCGTGAGATAGCGTTGGTATTAGTACATAACATTTACAGGCACAAAACTTACATTTTTGTACTTTTTATTGATGCTGAAACATACATTTTGGAAGTATTTCAATGTATAAACCATAAAAACTGCTACGTATTTTTAGCTAAAAAGCATAAAATACAAATCCTTTATATTATTAAGATACTTGTGTCAATGCATTTTTATCAGTTTATCGATTTACACGTTTACACCCCTTAACCTACCCCTAAACCTACCCATTTTATAGCAAATATAAAATGGTATAAAACGTAATTGACTGAAATACGCACGGAAATTACCACTTTATTACCAATATAACATTAAAAATATTTTTTGTAGTTGCTAATCCCACTCCTACGTCTAAACCTAACCATAACTATTTCTGTACAGTATAAAGAAAACATGACAGACAGATAAGTGCAATTACAATAATTTATTTTGCAAAAATGTCAAAAGCAGTACCAAAAGTAATCCAAATGACGATGTGATCCAAAAAACAATGCAAATAGTTTGCATGAGGTGCAGAGCAGGATTTAAGATGTTCGCTGAAAATATTATCCAGATTATTATCCCGATCCATTTCGTGGAGTCGTGTATTTCTCATTGAAATACACCTGACCAGAAGCACTGGATGTTGCAATCAGTGACGAAGCAGGCGAGAGCCAATGAGTGTTCGATTATCCTGCTGTAAAACCTGTCATAAGGTTTCTTGAAGCAGCTGTTTTTGAATTTGTAACGAGCGCGTCAGTGCGGGTGATGATGCTTATGCTGGGTACACACTAAAAGATTTTTAAAATCTTCAAAATGTGAGACCACAAACATCCTAGACAAAAAATCCTAGATTTAACCGTTTTGCTCCTATAGTGTGTGTGGGCCAGTCGGGACTCTCAACCAGAGTCCTGACTGTGAACACAGGAAATCTCGCAAAATCTCTCGGGATTTGAGAACATGCCGGTGGATTGGCAGGAAGAATTTTTTTTATGCAATTTTAGAACAAAGAACATACAATGGCAATAACATTTAAATTACATAAAATACAATAATAACAAAAACAATAAATAAATAAAATAAAAAAGGAAAGACAATAAGAAAAATACATGTGCTTAAACAAATATAAATAATTACAAATTATTCAAAGAATAGATTTAAGGTAATGACGGGAATAAATGCCATGTGTCCAAATCCTTTTGTGCTGTGCCATGACTGCCTTTGTTATGCTTCTGTCTTCTGTCAACTCACTTTCTGATTGGATATTGTTTCGTTTCATGTGATCGTACGTGCGTTTGTCCTCGGGGTTCCCCCCACACATCAGGATTTCTGAATGTAAATATTCAGTGTGTTGAATATTTACGATTCGCATTCAGGACGCCTCCGACGTTCTTCCGAGCAGATTCATTTAATCTTAACACACCTCACACCACAGGAAAATCTGATAAGATAATCTTTAGAACCAACAAGATAATCAGGACATACCTAGGATTGTTGGAAGGGGAGAAATC
>JAHKKF010523325.1:0-22009 GCA_019740295.1 Labeo calbasu | reverse complement strand
TTTGGAGTCAATATATATATATATATATATATATATATATATATATATATATATATTTGGAAAAGAAATTATAGAAATTAATTATTTAAACTGATCAAAAGTGATGATAAAGACATTTATAATGTTGCAAAAGATTTCTATTTCTGATACTACTCATTAAAGAAACCTGAAAAAAATCCATGTGACTGGAGTAATGATGCAGAAAACAGTTATTTTAAATAGTAAAATATTTTAAAAATGTTCGACCCAAAACTTTGGGTCAAATAAATGCAGGCTTGGTAAGCAGAAGAGACTTCTTTTAAAATTACTGTTCAAAAACTTTTGTCTGGTAGTGTACAACACCAACATCTATTTGTTCAGTTTAGAATAAGACATGTCAACTTCCAAAAAGTAAAGTAATCATCCAAAATATTTTTTCTTAAAATGTCCAGTTTGTCATATTTACACAATAAAACACAAATTGTCAATGTACATCAGCATCTATCGGTTCAGTTTAGATTTACAGACATGTCAACTTTAAAAGCGAAGCTGTAATCATTTCCCCCTTTTTATTTATGTATGATACATATCCAAAAAGTAATCATTCAAAATAGTTTTTCATAAAATGTCCAGTTTGTCTGATTATAAATGATTTATTAGCTGCGGACAATAAAAAATTATACAGTTTGACATTCTCTCAACTAAAAACTTTAATCTCAACATTAAAGACATTAAAATTGTTTATGTAATTTCACAGATTTATATTTTATTTTGTAAAACATATTTTACATATCACACCCAAATAGTACAAATATTTCTCTGGTTTTCTTATATTAACTGTAATCAACAATTAGCTTGTGTAATAATGAAACATTTTCAATGTTTTACTTTGTTTTATCAATTGCACTAATTAACATATTTTTGTTTTATTAACAAGTAACAGTCATTGGTAAACATTTTGCTGAATAGAGATGTATGATCTGCTTATATAGGTTTATAATGAAACACACTAACATCCCCATTCAGATATCCAGTCAGCAATGTGTCTGGCCCTGCCCATCGAGCTAGTCGACACAACTCATCCAGCACACCAACAACTTTAGCCACGTGTCCTCTGAGATCCCAAACAGCAAGATGACCAGACTGGAAAACACCAACAAGTCCAGAGCCCAAGACATCACCATCTATTAACCTACAGAACAAGACAAACATTTATTAATTCAATCTTACTCCTTACGTTATGTGTTCTAATTTTAGAACATTTATCACTTTTAGTCGTACTGCTGTTTGTGTTGATCAGGACATTTGATAGAGGTCAGTGTGATGTGTTTGCCAGTGAGAGGATTTGTGGCAATCAGAGTAAAAAGTGATGCATTACTCTCATCACACACATTTCCTGCATTCTGAAGTAACACACACAGCACGCCCTGCAGGAAAGAAAGCACAAGGTTATCACTGACACACACTTATTCTTTTAACACACACTTAATCACAAAGGAACAATACACTTGCTTACTCTGTAAGAATATCCCTTCATGCAGTTTGTCATGGTTAAAGTCTTTTCCAGGTGTATAGACTGAAGCAGGTGGCCTGTTTTCATGTTCCTGAGGGTGACATTTTCAGCAAATTTTAATTTTGGGGCAAATTATTCCTTTATTAATAATAAAAATGCTGCTATTTCTGCAGTGCGTGTCAATATAGTAACAGAATGTATCATTATAATTCTCTCTCTATGCACAGGATGGATACAGTTAAGAAAGTTTCCTAAAAAAAGACTTTAAAAGGCATTTAAGACTCAATATTGCCAAATTCATCACCATATAAGGAGAGTTTTACATTCTGTCCAACCAATCAGAGCATCTTTTTCACCCTCTACAGCTGCAAGGGTCCGAATGTTCTGCTTGGCAGAGACTAGGGGAAGAGTGTTCACTACCCTGAATGAAGCAAGTAAATGATAAATAGTTTTGCTTAAATATTTCAAGTGAATGACACATTAAAAACAGGTGTTTAACATACACATGATGATTTATTACCTTCCCTCTTGAGTCACTGTTAACACACTGACTCTCTGTTGATCTCCAGGGGTAGAGCAACACACAAGCCGACAATTAGACACACCTAACACTGCTTGTAACGTGTCCTTACACACTGCGTTCTGAGAGAACGGCCCATCCATACTTGGACAGCAGAGCATCCTGCATTTAAGAACACATGGGAATTAGATTGGTGTTTATGTTTATTGAGTTCTACAATGCAAAATTCATCTTGAAGATGACTGAGCGCAGTGCCCCTAGAGTTGCCCCAAGAGAGTGGAAAATATCATAATTTGGTTTACCCAATAGTAATTATGCGGTTTTATGTTGTGCTGTTTTTATTACCTTGCCTCTGTGATTTCCAAGTGACCCAGAGTCACACAAAGCAGTCCCGAAGAGTCTGGAATCGCTTGCAAAGACATGACGGTCTACAAATACAAACACAAGTCAAATCAGAAGGACATATGTGACCCTGGACCACAAAACCATGAGTCATAAGGGTCAGTTTTTTTAAAACTGAGACTTATATATCATCTGAAAGCTGAATCAATAAGATTTCCATTAATGTATGGGGGTTTTTTTAGGACAGGACAATATGTGGCCAAGATACAGCTATTTGAAAATCTGGAATCTGAGGGTACAAAAAAAAAATCGAAATACTGGGAAAATCGCCGTTAAAGTTGTCCAGATGAAGATCTTAGGAATGCACACTACAAATTAAAAATTAAGTTTTGATATATTTAAGGTAGGAAATTTACAAAATATCTTCATTGAACATGATCTTTATTTAATATCCTAACGATTTTTGGCATTAAAAAAAACTATAATTTTGACCCATACTATGTGTTGTTTAAAACTGGTTTTTTGGTCCAGGGTCACATATTTTACATATATCTTGTATATTATTCTTCGTTATAACTCAATTCATGTCTCAAAGTTTAACCTTAAAGTTTAGATTAAAATTTAGCTTTAAAGGTTTGGAACAACATGAGGGTAAGTAATGATACACTCACCTTTAAAACTACCAAGCCAGCTTGCAATTCTTTGCATTAATGCTGTCATTTATGCTGAAGTGCTGTAGCAAATTGGCTTACCTGTGGAAATGTCCAGGTGTGTACAAGACTCCATGACTGATCTCCTTTCCTCTGAACCCAGAGGCAAACGCTCCATTCTCCTGCCACGCATATGCACCAGCCCTCCGATGGCCATTGCAATGAACACAAATCCAACACGCATCCGCCCTCCAGTGCCTAAACACAAAGACAATCATCACCCACAGACATATGCAGGTAATTAGAACTTGGGACAATTACGCACATACACTACCAGTCAAATGTTTTTGAACAGTACGATTATTAATGTTTTTAAAGTCTTTTCTGCTCAACAAGCCTGCATTTATTTGGTCCAAATTACAGCACAAGCAGTAATATTGTGGAATATCTGTACTATTTAAAACAACTGCTTTCTATTTGAATATTTTTTAAAATGTAATTAATTCCTGTGATCAAAGCTAATTTTTCAGCATCATTACTCCAGTCTTCAGTGTCAAATGATCCTTCAGAAATCATTCCAATTAATATTATTATCAGTATTTTTACATTTTTTCAGAATTCTTTGATGAATAGATCCAAGGATCAGTATTTATCTGAAATAAAAGCCTTTGTAACATTATACACTAAACCATTCAAAAAAAAATAGAATCAGTTTAATTTTTTTAATTGATCATAGAAATTAATATTTTATTTAGCAAGGATGCTTTAAATTGATGATGATAAAGACTGAATTTATGTGACATAAAGACAATGTTTTAAATACTAAAAATTTACAAAATTGTACTGTTTTGCTGTACTTGCGATCAAATAAATGCAGGCTTGGTGAGCAGAAGAGACTTCTTTAACAAACATTAAAAATCTTACTGTTTAAAAACTTATCACTGGTAATGTATCACCACATTGCATATCAACAAATTATTTTTTTAGACACCTTGAAAGTGTGCATCTCCTGCAGGACTGCAGAACAATGAACTTCATCAGTGAGTGAAGTGGCAGTTAGAGTTTCCTCATGTAGTAATGTCCGGTCGATGGATGCATCAGTGTTACTCACTGCTTCAGGAATACTGTGAAGAAGAACTTCATTTTCTGGTGTGCAACTGATCTTGTTTCCACATTCATGACTGCTTTCCGTATCATGACTGTATTCACGTTTCTGTTCATTTTCTGAGATGCATGAGGATTTAGCTTCCACTGGAGTGTTGTTTTGGGACGGTGTATGTGGTTTCACAGTATTTTGAATGTCTGTTATTGCTTCTTGACTAATTTGAGTTTGATTCTGTGTTTCAGAACCTCCCTGATCTCCACTTTTAGTAGAGATAAGATTTTTGATGTCCCCTCTTTTAGCTGAGACTGATTCTGGAGACACACATCCCATAAGTGTGATTGAAGAGGGAGACCTAAGGATACCAGAGGAAGAAAAAAGAGGTGACCGGAGATCTAATGGTGAACCTGGAGTCAAAAAGTGAGGAGACATTCCCAAAGATGGAAGAACGGGATCTTGACCTTTCTGCGTGTGTGATGTCAGAGACGGGCTCAAACTTAGTATCACAGGGCAAAGTGAGTTGCTGTCTTTTTGCATCTGTGTTTGTGACTGAATCTTGTTATTGTCTTCTGTTTCTAAGGATTTAAGCTGGGCCTTATCTTTTTTCTCGTTATTTATGCTTCTGTCTGGTTCAGCTTTGCCAAACTGTCTACTGTCCATCAGATCTGAGGAGAAGGTCCCTGTTTCATTTACAGCATTGAGGTCCTTTTGTATCTCTGTCTGTGACTGGTCAGCAGGGTCTGACTGACACAGAGGTAAACTATCCTCAAGAGAAGAGGTAGTTAGGCGTTCTGGAGTAAATAGTTCACCCACTGAGTAACGTGCTTCAAAATTATTAATTCTCCCGCTCATTCTTTGGCGCCTGCTGCTCTGCCGTGTATTGTACACTAGAGGACGCTGTCCAAAAGGTTCTACGATGGAAGTGGACAAGCGCAATCTTTCCAACTTTAGTTGTCCAAAATCCTCATCAGGTAGGTGGAAATCCTGGAAATCAACAGCAGTCAGCAGTCCAGTTTTCTTATCCTTTTCTTGAAGAGCCTGAATGAGCGAAGCTAATGATGGCAGAAGAGGTGACTGATCTAAAACACAAAACACATTCACAAACATGTATTACCTGTAACATGACAGTAAAAGACAGACAACAGCTCTCATTTACATTCATGCATTTGGCAGATGATTTTATCCAAAGTGATTGCAATTAAAGCACATATTACCATTATATTCATGCATTCCCTGGGAATCGAACCAATGGCATTGCTAATGTAACGCTCTACTGTCTGACCTCATCATTAATTATTTGTGATTTAGAATCATTTAAAAACACATCCTATAAAACACAGAAAGAAAAGAATATATAAACCTCATCTTGTTTTGTACCTGTCTGAGACTCTCTTCCAGTTTGGCCCTGTTTTCTTCTGAAAATAGGGTACAGATTTGAATCCGGGAGGAGTTGGGTATCAAAGCAAAGCTGAGAATCTGGAAGATGCTTAAAATCTTGAGTATCTCCCTGCTCTGGACTTGGCTTTAAACTCACTGTAGGCCCAAGAGACTGGATTGGCTGAGACTCTGCCTCTAGCCTTCCAAAGACCAATTCTGATTGGCTGGGTGATTCAGTATGAGATGTGCACTTTGATTCCGTAAAAGATTCAGAATCTGCTTGAGAATCACTCGTAGCATCAAAAGCAGCTTTGGCACATGACTTTCTTGGACGGCCTCTTCTCCCTCTCTGACCTTTTCCTCCACGTCTGGTCTGGTCAGTGGACCTGCAGGTTGAACGTTCTGGGGTAATGTGACCTCTACAACTCGTCTGCGATTGGCTGAGCCTGCGTCTGCCCCGCCCCCCGGTGAGCTGGCTGTAAATGACAGCGTCTAGATCAACAGAGCTGTGACATGCAGCCATGCGCCTTGTCGTCCGAATATAATACTCCACGGGAAATGGTAAACCCTCAACCAGCGTGCAAGAGTCCAGAATGCCAGA
This sequence comes from Labeo calbasu, assembly GCA_019740295.1. Taxonomy (NCBI): domain Eukaryota; kingdom Metazoa; phylum Chordata; class Actinopteri; order Cypriniformes; family Cyprinidae; genus Labeo; species Labeo calbasu. The sequence continues at coordinate 15,925 of JAHKKF010523325.1, read as the reverse complement.
TTGTTTAATGTCTGTCCTATCGTCGTAACCCATATTTGAGTCTTTACGCAAGTGGTTAGTTTGTTCAAGCATCTGTTCTGATTTGTCAGTAATCTGTACTGGCTCAGATGAGGTCTGGATAGACACAACTGAACCTAAGTGTGATTCTTCCTTAACATTAATCTTTTCCTGGCTAGAGTGAATGTTCTGATTTTCTTCACTTGAAACCACTGGCAGTTTGTTATCTGACTGGCTCACAGAGCAGTTTAATAAACAGTGTTCCTCTCTTTTCCCATCATTCTCCAGTTCTTGTGACGGCTTAAAAATTTTACCAGCTGTTCCTATTCCTATTGACCTATCCTGATTCTTCTCCCTCTCAGCTGACATCCTCTTTTCTTTTTTCTTTTCACAGTCCTTCTCTTCCATCTTACAATGTTTTCTCACTCCTTTCAGACTATTCACTTTATTAGTACATTCACTGCCCTCCTTTATTTCAGTGTCCAGCTTTTCACAAATAATAATTTCTCCACTTCCATCTCTTTCTTTTTCTAGGCTGATGTCAGTGTCTGATTCTCGCTCTTTGTTCTGTAGGCGCAGTCGACTGCGCTTAGAACGCAGCCGGTGGGCGGGGGTTCGCTTGCATACTGGGGAGTACAAAGGCGGTGTGGACGCAATCTCATCAAGTTCCAATTGGAAGGCAGGGATTTTTTGCAGGCTGTTTTTTTCGTCAACTATGCCTAAAACAGCAAAAAGAAAACCACAGTTTATTACTATTCGAAACTGTTTAGCATCTGAGTAGGCTTTATTATGTGCTTAACAATTCTTCCACATTTACATTACAATGAAAAGTAAATGTGTCATCACTGGTTTCTCAAAATACTGAAGCTATATGAATAGTGCTATGGTCTAGCTCTAGCAATAAATCATAGTGTTATCAGTCATGTTTGTATCTATTCATGTTTTTACACTTAAGTTAGCCTTACTGGTTTGTAATTGCAGATTCTCGTGGTTTTCTGAATATTCTGATGTTGGCATGAAGAAAGCCATAGAAGACAGCTCAGATGTGTGTGGAGAGTCAATCTGTGTAAGTCTGTTCTCCTCAGAGACTGTGTTCTGTGTGCGTCTACGAATTGCATCATGACGTTCTGCTCTCTAAACAGAAAATACAAATATACATTAATTAATAACAGGTTCGATTATCTGACAATTAAAGTGCTGTTATACTGCAGAAGTCAATTTAATCCAACAGTATTTTCATCAGTTTGAAGATAAATTCTTGTATAACCAAAAATATGGCATGTCTTTACCTGCAGTCTCTGTGCTGTCTTCTCATACTCTTGCTTCAGCTGCTCCAGTCGCCTTCGCAGCTAAAAGAATAAATCAATGACATAATGTTTTGTCTGTCATATTAAGTTAAAACATTAATACATGTTAATTATACAAATAATATTATATAAAAAAGTACTACTGTGGTACAGTGAGGTCAGCAACATACTATGATTGTCATCATAAAAAAAACATAGTATTTACATAGCACTCCAAGGTATTTCAAAGAATATCATAGTACATGTCCAAAACAACATAGTATGACCATGGAAATTATTACTTTGTTTTCTAGATAATAAAAATCAACTTCTGTCAAATGGTACTTTCACAATTAGGCTATATAAACATATGAACTTACTGTCTCTTTATCTTCGTTAGGGAGAATCTCCTCTGACATCCTGTAAACTAATATGTTAATATATTATTTATGTATTTTCTTGATAGATGCAGGTGCTTCCACGTAAAAGTGTAAATTTGACATCTGAAAACATTACGAGAATCACAACCAACTGTAAACAACCTCATAAACATCGTCAGACTGAGATGTACTGATAGATAAACACACAGATCTGGCTGGTCACACAATCAGCTTAAGTAAAATTAACGTTTATTTACATACCTAGGAGAGAAGTTTGGGCTCAAAAGTTGATTTTGACTTTTGTTTCTTACCTGACGACACTTGCGGAATATTTTGCAGCACTCAACCGTCCCGCGAGTTCTGACTGAAGACAACACCAATCGATAACAGATCACATTGTCTGACCTTCTGTTTAGTGTTACTGGATTTTGATACTGGATAATAAAAGTGTCCAGTAAAACAATAGACATATAACATATTATATAATAAGATTATATAAGCACCTCCAGAAAAGCAGGATTTAGATTTAGACAGACGTGTACATTATCCTTCTCATCGGGACTCTGTAGTAATGTCTGTTACCAGAGTTTTTCCTCAGTATTAGAGAATAGAGCAGCAGAATTGGGGCTCATGTGCTCGGATTCAACTATTGTCTTCCCTGTATCGCAGCTGTAAGCTTAACAACAGTGTGGTAGATTAAATATTAGCTTTGTAAGTAGTCTGTTTGTATTAAAGGGAATGGTGCTTCATTTTTTTTTTAAGTAATCAATTACATAATTATCACGTGCCTCAGCCTAATAGTGTTAGTGGCAAATACTAGATTTCATCGAGCTTATGCACATGACTTTTGCTTGTCATTACTTAGAAAAGAAACTTAAATTATTATTCATTTCTTTAAATTATCCAATAAATCAGATTAAAGAAGTAGCTAAAAAATGCTGCATTTACACCCAATGCAGTACATTTCTCCAAATCTGTTATAATTAAGCAACAAACCCATCTTGGATTACCTGAGGCTGAATAAATTTTAAGCATAGGTTATTTTCATTTTTGGGTGAAATATTTGAATGGGAAGGCACAAGAATTAATGCCTTGTACTATTTCTGCACAAAATGTGAGTGGTTCTCATCTGTCTATTTTACTGGAACTGGTGCAACCTCCTTATCCTAATAATCTGCATGATTTGCAGTCGTTTTTACAAGTATTTGTGTCACACAGGACATTCATTCTCTGCAAGCATGGACAGCATGGGTCCATTTAAGGACTTAGGGTTGGGACTTAAAGTTGATGGTGTTTTCATGTGGTATAAAGAGGGTGTCTCCCCAAAATGTTAATCCTGGAGATTTACACAGGAAAGGTCATGATGTCAAAAAGCGAATGAGTCACTTGCACCTGAGACTTACATTGCAACAGCACAAACAGGCTTATATAAGTTGCTTGATAAATATAATACTAAATATGCCTATATACTGCGTTAAATATACTAATAAACTACAGAAATGTGCAGAAAAGGCAGGACTGAAAGCCAAATTATAATCATCCTCTCATGTTAGTCCCAGATGGTTTGATGGACAGCACCAAAAGATAATACAGGAAATAGACAGATAAAGTCACATTGACTGCATTTAGCCTTCAGACTTGCGTAAACACATGCAGTGTTTGTGTGGAAAATATTGATGCTCTGAGGTGACCGTGCGTATTGCCATGCCTACCGTCTGACAGCATGATTTTAATATGCAATATATGGAAAATCATCTCTGACGTGATGAGCTCATGAAACTTAGTTATCGGAAATATATCTCACCTCAGGATGGGGTTTTTGACTATGCTTAATGACAGTTAAACATGTAATGTTTTTTGAACAGTTTACATATTTAAGTAGGCTTTCAAAAGTATTACTATTAATAATTTGCTGGAGTCTTATAAAAGTCTTTGAAGGATCAGCCAACACATCAAGATCAAGATTATACCTTATATAGTAGCCTTGTTCACACATTAGTTTAATTATTACCCCTGCTCATAGATAGGCTTACTTATCCAGGGCAGAGTAAAAAAACATTCGTACAATTTGCCAAACCACACCTACAAGAAGTCGGGCTTTCTCAAGTCAGAAAACCTGTCTGGAGCCGCATAGCGCATTATTCAGAATAGCAGTCTCATCCGCGTCCAGCTACTTTTAGCTGTACTAAACAGGTCATTTTGCTGCTTGATAATGCAAATTGGTGTCTTACCATATTATTTTAATGTAGTATAATAATTATGAACACATAATTAATGTCAATTTTATGGGTCTGGCTTCCGGTCTCATCAGCGTCCATCTATTTTTAGCTATACAAAACTCGTTTTGCTGCTTGATATTGCAAATTGGTGTTTAATCATATTATTTCAATGTATTATTTTCATTCTGAACACACTGGTTTGTAGTGCAAACAGAAACAGTTTTACCGTTTACTCCGCGTTGTTATTATTCTCGTTATTTTCCAGTAGCAGCTAATGAACCGGAAGTCTCGCCCATAGGCTTACTTCTGCATTGAAAAATAAGGTGAATACCATACCGTTTCCCACAACTTCAAAACTATGTAAAAAAAATGTATATTTTTCATGGGCAATTTGTGTTCACATTTTGTCATTCAAACAGCTTTTGCGCAAGATTAATGAATCTCAACAGTTCGCGCCCCGAAAATTTCCTACTAACCCCAGCTGAACTCACTGAATAATTCCTCTGAAACTCCTGTGAAACCCTACAACACACAAACCCACGCGTCGCGTCATTCCCGTTTCCATTGGCTACAACTAGTAGTACGTAGGGCGCATTCAGGTAATAAAAGGGCAGCATCCTTGCCTCTTCTCAACACATCAGTACAGCATCTTGATGGCATAAAGACGTTTAAAGTATTAAGTTTGTACTAAAATTCTTCTGCACACCATAATTTATAAGATAAACAGCTGAAGCGATATGTCTTTGTTGGTGCGGGAGCATCGAACGGTGCGCTTTGTGTTTTTGGGCGCAGCCGGAGTTGGAAAAACCGCCCTGATCATCCGTTTCTTGCAAGATCGCTTCGACTTCAAATACACGCGTACGGTGGAGGAGCTTCACACTCTCGAGTACGACACAGACGGCTCAAGGGTGCGCATTGAGATCTTGGACACCAGCGGTAGTTATTCCTTCCCAGCGATGCGCGCTCTGTGCATCCGTACCGGGGATGCGTTTGCGCTTGTATACGCCGCCGACGAGCCAGACTCCCTAGAGGAGGTGCAGCGACTCCGTGAGGAGATTCTGGAGTTGAAGGGAGAGAAGTTTACGGGCATCACGGTGATAGAAAACAAAGCGGACCTGGGCAACCGGAGTCGCCAGGCCACTGCTGAGGTGATGCGCGCAGTGGAGGAAGACTGGGGCGCGGGGTTTGTGGAGACGTCCGCACGCACTGGCGAGAACGTCACAGGTGTGTTTCGGGACTTGCTTCAGCAGATGAAGTTACCGAGCCGTGTGAGCCCGGCACTGCGCAGACGGACACAGACAATGACCAGAGAACTTACAGAGACGCGGAAAAAGCCTCCAATGAAGAAGAACAACAGCTGTATATTGTCTTAATGGACATTTGCGTGACATTATAGTTGTGCATCATACTGATGCTTGAGTGATCTGGATCAATAGACTCCACATAAATGTTGGACAGTTTAGTGAGACTGAATGGCTCTGATGTTTTATGATAATCATGTGGGTTTTTTACCTATTCTGTGTCTGATCTCTCTAAATGAGAGCCAAAGTATTCTTTTATGAGTTAATAAATGCAAATTATGTTCTAATCAATATGTATTCATTACCTTGTTCCGTAAAAGGTAATACCAAATGTGACCTACTTGGCTAAAGTTCAACAGGCATGTTTTCTTACTTCAACCTAGTATGACTGAATAAATGAGAGATATGTACTCCGTAAACGTATATTCCGTAATTTGACAACATTATCTTGGTTAAATCAATGAAAGATTGTTTTATTAAGCTTTTTCAGCAGATTATATCCTGCTGATCCCAAAATATAGAAAATATCACTCTGTACATCAGACTTATAGAACATGTTAAGGGTTGCTACATGTACTAAATGACCTAACCTTTCCTTAGAAAATAAAGTCAGCTCTGCACCTTCCAGATGGTCTTCTGTTAGTATCATTCTGTGTTTTCAGCTCTTCGCATGACTTGGCAACATGTCACACTCCTTCTTTGCTATTGGAAACAGACATAAACATAGAGTCTGCACATATATCATGTCCTTAATGTATTGGTTCACAAATTAAAATTAGATAAAGATGTTGTACACACCCTCAGGTCATCCATGATGTAGATGAATTTGTTTCTTCATCAGAACAAGTTTGGAGAAAAATAGCATTACATCAGGATTAATGAATCCTCTGCAGTGAATGGGTGCCATCAGAATGAGAGTCCAAACAGCTGATAAAATCATTATTGTGTAAGTTTGACCATAGAATTAATTAAAACATATTAGTTTGTGGCATATGAACTGCTTATTTGAAATAAACAACAGTTTTCAGAAATTTTCAGAGCAGATTATGATTAAAAACGGCATCTTCCATTTGAATGCATTGCTGCTCTCCTTGCTTCACTTCTTTGTCACCTCATAAAATATATAATTGTATTATTATATTTGTTTATAAACAGGCCAGTGGACAAAAGATTAGCTATACAGTCCTCTATCCATAATATTGCTTTCTCTAGTTAAAAAGCTATCTAGTCTGAATCAGGAGAGAAATATGCACATATCAAGCACTGTTTACAAGCAAAAATGGTCCAAAATTCTAAACAAATATGTCAGTGGATTTTGATGTGAAAGTTAAGGGTTGTATGTTAAGGGTTGCTACTTTTGCTGAATGACCTGACCTTTCCTCAGAAAATAAAGTCAGATCTGCACCTTCCAGATGGCGTTTTATTATTGTCATTCTGTGTGTTCAGTTCTTTGCATGACTCAGCACCATGTTACACCCTTTGTTTGCTATTGGAAACAGACATAAACATAGAGTCTGCAAATATATCATGTCAAATATATCAAGAAATGATTAACAAATTAAAATGAGATAAAAATGTACACACCCTCAGGTCTTCCAAGATGCAGATGAGTTTGTTTCTTTATCACAACAGGTTTGGAGAAAATTAGCATTATATCAGGATCAATGGATCCTCTGTGAATGGGTGCCGTCGAATGACAGTCCAAACAGCTGATAAAAACATCACAATAATCCACAAATAATCCACAATAATAACAACTCCAGTTCATCATTTAATGACTTGTGAAGTGAAAAGCTATGTGTTTGTAAGAAACAAATCCATCAGGTGGTTTTAACTTTAAGCTGGCCAAAAACATGAGTCAATAATCCATAATAATGTTTCCTCCAGGGGAAAAGACCATCCCCTGTTGTCATCACACATCTTCCACCAACATATTTAGAACTGTTTTCACTTGCATATTTCTCTACTGATTCAGACTTTTTCACAAAAGCAAAATTATGGATAGAAAGTTAGAAGTAATTTAAAAATGTTAAAGATGGACTTGTTTATTACAAACACAACTTTTCATTTCACTAGATGTTAACTGATGAACTGGAGTGGTGTGGATTATTGTGATGTTTTAATCAGCTGTTTGAACTCTCATTCTGACAGCACCCATTCACTGCAAAGGATCCGTTGGTGAGCAAGTGATGTAAAGCTAAATTTCTCCAAAAACAAACTCATCTACATTTTGGATGGCCTGAGGGTGAGTAAAGCTTAATCAAACTTTAATTTTGGGGTGAAGTATTTCTTAAATGCTTCAGAAACTGAAATGTGAATCTATGCATTAGTGGCCAATAGTGTGAGTTTGGCCATAGAATTTATTAATTTGTGGCATATCAACTTTTTATTGCTGATTATTAGAATTCAACACCAGTTCCAGAAATTTTCAAAGCAGATAATATTTAAAAACTGACCTCTTAGCTGACCTCCTTGCTTCACTTCTTCATCACCCCCTAAAATATATAATTATATTATTATTATATTTATTTATAAACAGGCCAGTGGACAAAATAATAGCTATATAAGCAAAAATAATATTTTAATCAGTTCTACAACCACGTCCATACTTATGATAAACTATGCATAAACAAATAAAAAACAATGGTAGTAAAATGAAACACAAGTGTAAAAATTAATGGTAAAACCTTTGATCTGTCACTAAATATGTATGCCGGTTATAGTAATGTTAGTCCCAACAGTTGCTGACCATATGACTCTGTGTAGGTTGATGTATTTTGAAATTGTTTAATATAGCCTGTGCATAATTTATTCAGCTTTCAAGGAGGCTTATGTATTTTATGCAAACATTAAGTACTTCCTTTCTCACTGCAACCATGCAACCCACCCTTTTATATATTCTAAAATTATCTAACTGCCATGACAACCTTTTAGAAAGACACTTGTAGTGTTTTAATCAGGAAACAGTGGGTGCATGCGTGCATTTGAGAACGGATTAGACGGGAGAAAGTCGTGAGCATGAGACTGGGAAAGCTCTCATGAAAAACAGTAAACAACCTTATTAAAAAACACTTCACAGAATTCACAAAGACGCAGATATACTCTCAAAAAACACCTACACGGCTAATCTCAGTCATGTCCTCTCTTTAACGGTTTGACTATGTAAAAAAATAATACATTTGCATAATTATTACATTTTTATTTATTTAAAAGTAATCTATTAATTTTAAGTTTGTGAGAAATAATTTAATATCATCAACTGAATATTAAATTAAACTAAAATAATGGTCAAAACATTTAAAATAACATTGTTTGTTACTGCTGACTGACCTTGTAACAGTTTTGGTTTTGTATCACAAGGGCAAACTTTCTGTTTATCTGTTTTTCTCTCCTCTACTCACACCCACACTTGTACAAACATAAAAACGTGTTTAATGATAGGTGATATTTTTTCCTCTCCACAAGCTAAAACGTGCACCCATTTGACCATTTGCACACACACACACACATGAATAAAGTACACAAAGTTTTAAACACGTGGAATAACTGGCTAGATTAAAAACTAGAGCAAGATGATTTACTTTTCGAGGTTAGATACTCAAAAGACTTTAAGCACACATGCATGAATGAACGTGTATACAAACCCAAATGTGCACACGTGTGGCATAATTAAACAAATGGAATAATGTACACAACCAAAGGATTGGCTGTATATGTCGTGAGCAAATAATATATAGCAATTTATCAACAGGTAGTATTTCTTACACAATTTAGTTGTTTAAAATTTAAATATAAATTAACTAGATTTATTATACACTACCAGATAAAAGTTTTTGATCAGGAACATTTTTAATATTTTTTTGTTTTTAAAGAAGTCTGCTCACAATGCCTGCATTTATTTAATCCAAAATACAGCAAAAGCAGTAAAATTGTGAAATATTTTACTATTTCAAATAACTGATTTCTTTCCCTCTTCTTCGGCTTGCTTCCTTTATCAGGGGTGATCTGCACATCCCATTTGGCACATTTTACGCTGGATGCCCTTCCTGCCGCAACCCAGCCCTAAGAGTGCACTAATTAAAATAACTGATTTCTACTTAAATATATTTTAAAATGTAATTTAATCTTGTAATTAAAGCATCAATACTTCAGTCTTCAGTGTCACATCCTTCAGAAATCATACTAATATGCTGATTTGCTGTTCAAGAAACATTTTATTATTATTATTATTATCATCAATATTTAAAACAGTTGAGTACATTTTTTCAGGATTCTTTGATGAATAGAAAGATCCAAACATCTGCATTTATCTGAAATGAAAAGCTTTTGTAACATTTTACACTATACCATTCAAAAGCTTGAAGACAATATTTATTTATTTATTTTTGGGGAAGAAATTCTAGAAACTAATATTTTTATTTAGCAAGGATGCTTTAAATTTATCAAAAGTCATGATAAAGACATTTATTATGTTACAAAAGATTTCTATTTCAGATAAACGCTGTTCTTCTAAACTTTCTATTCATTAAAGTAACCTGAACAAATTATACTCAGCTGTTTTCAGCATAATAATAATTAATAATAATAATAATACATGTTTTTAAGCAGCAAATCAGAATGATTACTAAAGGATCATGTGACTGAAGTAATGATGCTAAAAATTCAGATTTGAAATCACAGGAATAAATTACATTTTCAAATATATTCAAACAGAAAACAGTTCTTTTAAATAGTAAAAATATTTCAAAATTTGACTGTTTTTGCTAGCTTGGTGAGCAGAAGAGACTTATTTAAAACATTAAAATCGTACTGTTCAACAACGTTTGACTGGTAGTGTGCATTTACATTTAATTAATCATTTAATTATTAAGTTAATGCACTTTGAATACATATATTTTAATTTATACCGTATAACATATGATTCAAATTATAATAAAATACAATTTAATACGTTGAGTTATGCTTTCCAAAGTTAAATATCCAAAGAACACAAATAAAGTTTTTCAGAGCGTGCACGCCAAGTCCCATGATGCTTCGCTGTGTTTGGTCAGAATTTAAATCGCAGCAGCCAATCAGAGGCGGAGATAACGAATCGAGCACAATTCAAAAAGTAGCAGCGACTCACTGCATTCCCATCTAAGCAGCGGGCCGATGCACTTCATCTATGCCCGTTTGATTTCACTCTTACCAGCGAAATATTACCGATGCGTGCTTCAAGGCGGTAAATATACATCTTTTAGATAAGACGCTGTGTATATTGTGGGTTTTCAAATTGTTGGAGTTATTATTTGAATGTAGTTCGAAGCGGATGTGGAGGACTGGTGAATTGCGTGCTGTGTCGGGATAAAGAAGCAAGGAGAAAGGAACTTCGCCTCGGTTATTTATTTTTTCAGGACTTTAGGGTTTCGTATTCTACTTAAATAGTCCTGTAAAGTGTGCAACGATGAGCGCTGGAATCGCAAAGACGGCGAAGCCATCGTCTCATGTCGACCCCAAGTCTGCTCCTCTGAAAGAGATTCCTGATATTCTAGTGGATCCCAGAACCATGAAAAGATACATGCGAGGTCGCTTTCTGGGAAAGGGAGGATTTGCAAAATGCTACGAAATCACAGATATGGACACAAAGGAGGTTTTCGCAGGGAAAGTGGTGCCCAAGTCGATGCTACTAAAGCCTCACCAGAAAGAGAAAATGAGCACAGAAATCGCCATTCACAAAAGTCTCGATAATCCACACGTCGTGGGATTTCACGGCTTTTTTGAGGATGATGACTTCGTGTACGTGGTGTTGGAAATCTGTCGGAGACGGGTAAGATCAGCGAAACCGATTTGAAAACAGACCGTCAACGGTCGGTGTTCCTGTCACAGGCTGATAGCATATTACAGTGCTTCAAGTTTAAGTCGTTAAAATGCTTAAATTCTGTTAACAGTAAGAGGTAACATTACTCACTGTGTTCCCTTCCTCAAATTGAAGTGTTTTGTTTTTAATAATGTACGATATATGAAGTAAAACAGCTTATACTTTCTCCCTTACACCGCTGGTGGATTTTAAACGGGAGGATGTGACGTCAGTTGATTTTGTGTTTCTCGGAGATATTGTTGTTACAACGAGCTCCGTCAGAAATTAAAAATCTTTTTTTTTTTTTTTTTTTTTGTGCAGATTCTGTGAATTCATGTAATCCTCAAATCCTACTAATTTCTTTATTATTATTTTTTCTTACCCAGAAGTCTAAATAATAAATTACTTTTTGGTGAATTATTTTATTGTTAATTGGTGAGTCCTTTGTGATAAAAGTGTAGGTTAAACAATAAATGTTTGAAGTTCTTGCCTGCTCTAGATTTTGGTACTTAATTTCTTTCTTTCTTTCTTTACAGTCTCTCCTTGAATTGCACAAGCGTAGGAAGGCAGTGACTGAGCCTGAGGCCAGATACTTCATGCGCCAGACTATTCAGGGTTGCCAGTACTTGCACAACAACCGGGTCATCCACCGTGATCTCAAACTTGGAAATCTGTTCCTCAATGATGACATGGATGTGAAAATCGGTAAGCAAACAATGATTGTTCTTTGCCATTTTTTTTTCCACTCCTGACCTTTTTAATCTAGATTGTGTCTCGTTTTTCTCTCTTTAGGTGACTTTGGTTTGGCCACTAAGATTGAGTTTGATGGGGAGAGAAAGAAGACCCTATGTGGCACTCCAAACTACATTGCCCCAGAGGTGCTCTGCAAGAAAGGCCACAGTTTTGAAGTAGATGTATGGTCACTGGGATGCATTCTGTAAGTTCTATGTTGAACTAATATGAAAATTGACATCAAATGCTTCTAAAGTACAGTTTGTAATGGGATTTCATCCTTGGATAAGGACTCATTTTTATATGTAATATGTCCATCAGATATACACTGCTGGTTGGGAAGCCACCATTTGAGACATCCTGCCTGAAGGAGACCTACATCAGAATCAAGAAGAATGAGTACATTGTTCCTAGAGTAAGTATCTTTGCATCAGGATTTCTCCTAATATGGTGGCATGAAATGATTATCCTGTTTTATAAATGTTATAAATCATATTGTGAGCAATAAAAGTTTCAACTTCAATGCTGAATCTGTCAATACTTTAATTTCATTGTGACTAATTCTATTTAGGTAGGCAGCTTGCTAGATTTTCTAGCTTTTATTATGCAATTTAATGCAACTAAAATGAAAAGTGTATTTGATGTCAAAAGAAGATTGGTGACTTATTGCATTATGCTTTTTTTTGTTTATTTATTTTTTTTTTTTTCCCCCTCTTCTCTCTCCCTTGTTTAGCATATTAATCCAGTTGCTGCTGCTCTTATTCGTCGTATGCTGCACGCTGACCCTACGCTCAGACCTTCTGTTTCCGATCTTCTGGCCGATGAGTTTTTCACCTCCGGTTATGCGCCTCTGCGGCTGCCTACTTCCTGTCTCACTGTACCTCCTAGGTTCTCCATCGCCCCCTCAAGTCTGGATCCCGCCCTCCTTCGCCAACCCCTCTCATCACTTAACAAAGGTATGTGTGCAGATAAGTAAATTAAAATGCTATCTTGTAGTATTTAGGTGAATTTGTTTCCTGTATTTTAAATTGCTGTGTTGAATCAGTTCCTCCCCTTTGAAAATCCTGTCACTGAGAAGTATTTAAAATGAAATTTGAAACCCTTTTCAAGTTGCCTGTAATCTTCTTCTGTGTGTACAGGAACAGATAGTCCTATTGAGAAAATGGGTAAAATGGAGCAGCCTCAAAGGGAAGATCTTCAGCAAAGGTCAGTTTTATCTCTGTAGATGTGTACAAACTACCTAGTTGTGAACTGACTATTGTCGTCCCCTATACATTTTGGGTAGATATCTGTATTAATCTAAATTTGTTTTGTACAGGGATGGACCTGAACAACCTGACACTCATCTAACTGACATGCTGCAGCAGCTGGCAAGTGTTAACACCGCCAGGCCTTCTGAGAGAGACTTTATTAGACAAGGTAACCACATGATTTTTATGCTTCTTGCCAATGAAGGGTTGTTGGTATATTAATAGGAATAGGAGCTACTGTGATAGCAAAAATGTATAAAACTATACTATAAAATAAAACACTAACTGTGCATTTGCATAAAGCCACAAAAATATGGTCAAGTGTTGCTCAGTGTACATGTTCAAACTACTGACAAGCACAATTTATTTATTTTTTCTCTATACAGAGGAAGCCGAGGACCCTGCTTGTATTCCTATCTTCTGGATTAGTAAATGGGTTGACTACTCTGACAAATATGGCCTTGGTAAGACACTATGCTGACACTTGTATATTAAAGCCAATATCCAAACAACAAGATATTGTTAATGTTGCACTGAAAATTCAGCAACTGGAAATATTCATTGAAAACTGTTGGAACTTATTTTAGCCATATAGTTTCTGTTTTTCCACTGATGCTTTTTGTTAGTGTCTTTTGTGCATATAAAGTGGATAACGGGCAAATATATAAGCAATGTGAACTTTCTGTGCTGTTAAAATGAAGTGGCTCTTTGCCAAAGAACTTTACTTTGACCTGTTGAATTAATTACCAGAGAGAACAGATTAATTACTGTAATAACTGAAGCCTTTATTTTAGGTTTTTGGCTAAATCAAAACTACTGTTGAAGCGAAAAAAAATGTTGCATCTGTAAAATTTGTAGAGCTAGCTGCAGTTTACTTTTAAAGAGCCATCATCTCTAAAGGAGTGTGCATAGTTCTTTCATCAGCTATGTTTGGATCCACATTTTTATGCAGATTGAGGTATTACAAAGTCTGGGTGGTAATGCCAAGATTTACATCAAGTCTTAATACGCACATGCATAATGGAAAACATGCATAAACTATGAAAGAAACACGTTTACTGAAATGTTCCTGAATGCAAGATAACGTGATTCAGGCTTAAAGTTATGTAGGGGTGGAAGGTCACAGTCTTCCACAGTTGCTGCAGCTTTTATTTTATTTTATTTTTTTTTTACTGATGCCTTACGCCAGTTTCCCAGGAAGCAGTGAATTTTTCTTGAACAGACAGGATTGGAAAAATTCACAAATGTTTGTTTTTAAAGTTTAATGTGAAACATTTTGTAATAACCAGTACCTACACGCTCTTAAAAAATATTGCCCATATGTTAAAGGTGTGTGTGGGGTTTTTTTTTTTTTTTTTTTTTTTTTCCTACCCATTTATAGGTTACCAGCTGTGTGATAACAGTGTGGGCGTTCTGTTCAACGATTCAACGCGTTTGATCATGTATGCTGACGGCGACAGTCTACAGTACATCGACCGCAACTCTGCAGAATCCTACCTCAGTGTTCGCTCCTACCCTTCTGCACTCTCCAAAAAGGTCTGTGTGCTTGAAACAATGCAATGAATGAGTTTCATAAATCTCTGTTCCAAAGTTGCTAAAACTTTATTTTTAAAATTAAAATTTTTTTTTTTTTTTTTTTTTTTTTGGTTTTAGATTACACTCCTCAAGTACTTCAGGAATTACATGAGCGAGCACTTGCTGAAGGCCGGGGCGAACATAACACCCCGTGATGGGGATGAACTGACCCGGCTGCCTTACCTCCGCCACTGGTTCCGCACAAAGAGCGCCATTGTTCTGCACCTGAGCAACGGAACCGTGCAGATCAACTTTTTCCAGGTGAGAAACCATGTTTAAAATTGGTACTTGCGATGTCAAACAAAATGCGTAAACATCCAAACTGAAATGTGAACTCACCATTTTTTCTTTGTGCCCTCCAGGATCACACTAAGCTTATTTTGTGTCCCCTGATGGGTGCAGTGACGTACATCAATGAGAAGCGAGAGTTCTATACCTATAAATTGAGCCTAATCGAGGAGTTCGGTTGCTGCAAAGAGTTGGCCAGCCGTTTGCGCTATGCTCGCAACATGGTGGAGAAGCTCATGGCCTGTAAAAGCACTGCTACAGCCGCTACTTCCGCCCGCTAACACTGTCACAAATTGTATAGATTTATGAGGTTACCACTGACTCTGCACAAGTCTGAGGGCCCTTAAATATTCCAGCAGTTAAACCTGTACAGTTTTCTGGGTTCTACACTATGACTTCCTCCTCTGAATCTGTTGTTTGCTCTCTTAATATCACTTGTTTTTCTGGGTTGGAGTTTGTGACCATGCTAGCTCTGTGTATCATGTGAATGCTCTTGTACATGTTTTAATGTTTTAGAACTTGTGTGTTTACCTTTTGACTGTTCTTTGTATAAAAGCTTTTGGACGTTAATCTTTTAATGTGTAAGAGAATATTTGAAATAAGTTGGTATTCCAAAATAAAGATCTTTTTAGAGACATTTTGATTGTTAGATACTGTTAATGATAAATACAAGTTTATAATTACGAGTTTAATTAAAATAAGTGGCTGGAGGAAGTGTTTTGCATCAACTTGAAACCATATGCAACCTTTTTTTTATATATATATTAAAATATTACTGAAATGAAGGTCTACTTTTGTTTGATGTTGAGTTTAAGGTAATATGCTATATTGTTTAAAAGTGTTATACTTTTATTCAAGCAGGATATATTACATTGATCAAAAGTGTAAGTATTTAATATTACAGAAGATTTCTATTTGACATAAATGCAGTACTTTGGAGAAAAAATATTGGAGTAATACATGGTTTCCACAAAAATATTTAGCTTATATATGAGCATCAGAGAAACATGCAAAATTATTATGGCCCCAGACACTGCATGTTTTCTGTATTACAGAAATTA
>JAHKKF010523324.1:0-12596 GCA_019740295.1 Labeo calbasu | reverse complement strand
ATCCATCCATCCATCCATCCATCTTCCACAATATCTAACCATCCATCCATATATCTATCCATCTGTTTATCTAACCATCCATCCATCCATGCATCTATACACGCATCTATACTTCTATATATCCACCCATCCATCCATGTATTTGTACATCTATACATCCATCCATCCGTCCATCCATCCATCTTCCACAATATCTAACCATCCATACATCCATACATCTATATATCCATCCATCCGTCCATCCATATCTAGCCATCTGTTTATCCATGCATCCATCCATGCATCTGTACATCTACATATCCATCCATCTGTTTAACCATCCACCCATCCATCCATGTGTCTGTATATCTTTAAATCCATCCGTCCATCCATCTATCCATCTGTTTATCCATCCATCCATTCATTTAGTATCTATCATCCATCTATGTACATCCATATATCAATCTATCCAACTGTCCATCCATCCATCTACCCATCTGTTTATCCATCCACCCATCCATATATCTATGCATCTGTTTATCTATTCATACATCCATGCATCTGTACATCTATATATCCATCCGTCTATCCATCTATCCATCTGTTTATCCATTCATCCATGTACATCTATATATTCATCTATCCATCCATCCATCCATCCATATATCTATCCATCTGTTTATCCATCCATCCATCCATCCATCCATCCATTTTACATTTATTCTTCCATCATCCATCCAACTCCGTATCTATCCATCTGTCCATCTATCCATCCATCCAATCAGTTTTTAAATTTTGATTTAAGTTTAAAAACCTTCTTGACTGTCTTCGCTTTTCTAGTTAAAATGACTCTGATATGAGTTTCTTTGAATTGTATTTGAATTCTGCAAAAACGTCCTCTTTCATTTAGAGGGTGAGGGGACCCTCAACAAGATCAAGAAGACAGGACAGAGAGTATTATTGCATGCATTTAACTACACATTCTTCATAAAACTTCATAAAAGCTTCATAAAAGGGGAGCAATTCATTAATTAAAATCTATTAAGGCAGGGTTAAAGTGAAGAAAGTCTAATTAGTTTAATTTAAAAACATTAGAAGTCTACGGAGATCTTCCCTGAGCAGAGCTGTAAATGTTTGTGTGTACGTACCTTGCGTGAGCAGCTGCAGAGTGCGGACCTCTTCTCTGACGCGGAGCTGGAGGACCTGCTGTAAGATGTACTGTCTTTGACTCTCTTGCATGATGCCCATACGCTCCAACTTTCTGTCAGTAAGCCTCATCAGAGCACGACCTGCACACACAGACGTACACATGAACATGAACCCAGGCTGGGCTTTACAAAGAAAAAAAAAAAAGTTACAAATTGCACATTTATAACACATATAAATCATAACTGTACTTGTCATTTATAAGGAGCTATTAGAAGGCCCTTGTGGAAAAACGGATTGAGTATTGTAATAACCTACATTACAGGAACCTAACGAGAATATATTGTAATTAGTGAAATGAAATAGACTGGAAATTTTTCCTCCAGCTAGAAATCTGATCAAGGTCAAACGAAGTTCACTGTCATTTTTAATCATCGCCTCACAAATATTCTCCTCATATCTGTGCAGATAAAAGTCATAATAGTGCCTGTCGATGCCCCAGTTAACAGCTGCCATTTGTGCACAATAAAGTTAAAGCCATTGTACCATCTCACACAACGCCTTTAGGTTGCGCAGCAGAAAGGCTACTAATGCATTTACACTGCGATGAAAATTGTTAATTTGGTTGTTTTTCGTGGAAGAGACCAAACACGGTATCATTATCTACGAAAAGGACGGTATTCTGATGGAGCACAGTACAATTTTCAGTGATTATGCTGCATTATGAGTGTGGATGCTCTGCTCCTGTCACTCGCTCCCTCTTTCTCCTAATGGTCATGTCTGTAAATCGCAGCATGTCTCCGGTGAAGGGGAACGCTATGCAGAACTGAAAAAAAAAACAAAAAAATACTGAAAGCTAGCCAAACAAACAATTTAGCTGACCCTTACCCACTGGAGAGCATTTCATGTGGTAATGCAAAAACTGGAAATTAAAAGGACAAAGGAAAACAGAAGAAAAATTAAGTACTACCATTTATCAGTAAACGACATGGCAGTTAGTAAAATTATGATAGCTGAAAAGGCAAGAAACATCTTAAAAAAGTAATACATAATAAAAGTAATACATGTAGTGAGCTTTATGCTTAAAACATGCAATAAAAAATTACAAATGTGAAGTAGTAGGAAAAAAAAGTTGCTTTAGGGCACAACATGCTTTTTTTCACTGGTCCATTGGTTCCGATCTATACTGTCCATGCCAACAATTTCTGGCCCTATCACAAACGATACAAATTTTTTTTTACAAATAGTAAAAACACCAACTTGGGTTATTTGGCAGCCCAGCGCTGGGTAAATATTGGACAGAACACATGCTGGGTTATTTTGACCCAGCTAGTTGGGTTAATTGTTTTTACCAAACATGCTGGGTTATTTTATGTAAGTCAACTATTGTTTAAAAATTATTATATTGCTGGTTTAAAATGGAATGGAACTTATAAAAAACAATAATCAAAAGATGAAAATTTGCTATTAAGCAAGAACACATGGACAAAATACAACACAAATTGAATTTATTTGGGTGAATACAGCATAGTTTACAATATTACACACATTTAAACTCATTTAACAAGCATTTTAAACAATAAAAATATAACATTTAAAAGTAGAATTTTAATTTTAGTGCATTCAACCGTTCTCTGTAATCGTTTTTTACCAAAATAGTGCCAATTCTCATGCCGGTGTGTTGCCAAAATCTGAGCCGGTGAAAGGCTGCTGTTTGCCGGGTTAACCGCAAACTTCAGTCCACGGCCTCGCTTTTCACTCGTAGCTGAAAGATGCTGTGACTGACTCCAAAAACTGCCCATAAACAAACAGTACTGACATTAGAGAACCTATTTTAAGATTAAACTCAGTACAATAACAAATAAAATCCATTTATTTTATGCAAGGCAAAAGGCATTTCAATTTGGTGAAAAACCGCTGCTGACGCAGCTGACTGACATCTCGTCCTTATGTTGCATTGCCTAAAAATAATACAATTTACAGCACAGTTAGACGTTATAAACGCCATAAAATATATACAAATCTTTATTTCACTGAAGAAGTGCAAATCGCCGGCGCTGAGAACTGCTCTCTCCTGTAGAGGACTCAAAAAGCCCGCGCTCTGACTGACTGTAACTCAGTAGTTGGGTTGTTTTGTCAGAGACAGGCTTAACCCAGCGGTTGGGTAGAAAAAAATAACCCAGCGTTAAAAATGTCCAGCAACTTAGCTGCAGAAAAACTACCCAGCACCGGGGTAAAATTATTTAAATTAACCCAATAAATTGACCCAATTCGGGTAAAAAAAAAAAAAAAAAAAAAGACCCAGCATTGTTTTTTTTAATTATTATATTGCTGGTTTAAAATGGACTGGCACTTATTATTAAAAACACACACAGAATTACCAGAGTCATCAGCAATAATCAAAAGATGAACATTTATTAATAAGCAATTAAAATTTAATTAATTAATTATTATTTATTCAACAATAAATGTTCATTTGTTGAATATACTGTATTAGTAAATGTTAATTTCCAAACTACTCTGGGTTAAGTTAAATAAAACTACCAAGAAAGTTGGGTTAAAGATTTAACTCAACCACTGGGTTAAAATATCTCAGACACTGGGTTTGTCCATATTTCACCCAGCACTGGGTTGTTTTTAACCCAGCATTTTTAGAGTGTACATCTATAAATGTATGACTATCAGCGTTATAAATTCATAAACACTCACTTGCTGGAAAATGATAGATAGCATATGGTGTTTTGTTTTTAAATAGTCAAGGCATTCTAACTGATGTCGATCACAAATCACTCAGCAAAACTGCCTCTCTTTACTATAATAATAATAATAATAATTATGTTACATTGGTGACATATAAAATCAGTATAATTAGCAACAACAATATCAAACACATTACGAAAAAGCCAAATGTTTAAATCCGCAAGACATAAAACAAATATACATAATCATCAAGCGTCTCAACACAGTAACTGACTCCAAATTTACACTGGCCCTAGGCCATCGGGCCCTCTGTAGTGTTGTATCCTGCACTAGATTCATTCTCTGAACATTTTATTATCTTACATAGTACTGTTTCTCTGTTAAATTTAAGTGCTTCGACATTTACATATACTTCTTGGAAAAACAGTCAGATACTGATGAAGAACAAGTTTCTTTTAAAGTAAAAACAGATGTACATGGCGTTTTCGCCTTTAGAGAGAAATACATTTTATACGACAGCCTACAACAAAGTAATATAAGAACAGTAAAAAAATAAATCTTTTTTCATGTCTGATGCCATCTATATTTCTAAATAGAATATTGAGGCGCTATGAGCACAGATGGGGCCTCTTTAGTCACGGAACATTAGAAGCAGAAAATTGGAGTATGTGTGAGGCGTGTAGGTTGAGGTGATCGGGGTAAGGTATTTCAGTACGTTGGTAGAGTGCCAGACTACCCCTTCATTTGGCAGCATTTGGCTGAAACGCCTCAATGAGGAACAGAAACTCAGTGTGCCTTCTCTCTGAATCACTGCCATAAGTGTTTGACTGAGAAGATGAGTCAAAGTCTGCTTAAAGAACAGAAGACAAGAGAGGAGAGTGTGAAAACAGGAAAGAAAGAAATTAAGAGGAGAATACGTATACAGATGGGAAAAGAGTTACAAATGCGAGTGCATGAGAAGAAATGGGAAAGGTGCCATTCCAAACAAATAACAGTCCAACAAAAACAGTTGAGATGTTCTTTAGATGTTACTTAGCAGGAAGAACAGGTCACTGGGTAACAGCTGTCTCAGCAAGATAAGGATGCAAACTAATGTAGTCTGGTAGAAAACAAAAAAGCGTAAATTATTGTCTGCTATATACACAAGATAGGCTGCTCTCGCGGGTTTGTGAGCACTGAATGGCGGCAGGCGCCCTAGAGCTTACATCTACGAAAACGTCTTAGCAAATTTTCACGTAGATGTTATCTTCATTAACAAACCGCATATTTGACATTCCGTGACACAAAAAATAGTACGATTTATAAAATTAGAGTGGATTTGGGCGACACTTGCTGTGAGAAAAAATGCAAGCGGAGTGATACAAACTGTGAAACGGTTGTAGTTCCGATATTACCACAGTATCACACATCTCTCAGCCAGTCAGATTCGAGGACTAAAAGGACTAAAACTGCTGTATAAAAAAATATGCAGCCTGTGCATCATGTGTTTGAGTGGTAAAAATGGCCTTTTAATGTTTTAATGACCGTTAAAGGAGAACTCCACTTCCAGAAAAACAATTTACAAATAATTTACTCACCGCCTTGCCATCCACAATGTTCATGTCTTTCTTTTTTCAGTCGTAAAGAAATTATGTTTTTTGAGGAAAACATTTTAGCATTTTTCCAAACATAATGGACTGATATGGTGCCCCGATTTTGAACTTCCAAACTGCAGTTTAAATGTGGCTTCAAACGATCCCAAATGCGGCTGTAAACGATCCCAGCCGAGGAAGAAGCATCTTATCTAGCGAAACGATCGGTTATTTACATTTTAAAAAAAAAATACAATTTAAATACTTTTTATTCTCAAACGCTCGTCTTGTCTTGCAGTCCTTGAACTCTGTATACTCTGGCTCAAGACAGTTAGAGTATTTAAAAAAACTCCAACCGTATTTTCTCCTTTAACTTTAAAAATAATTTCAAAATCATCCTACATCATTGCAGAAGTTCCAAWCCAGTCTTTGAAAAGTGAACATGCAAAAAAGATCAAACACCCTCAACAAAAAAGGTAAAACAGCGATATAGGATGATTTTGAAGTTGAGGGAGAACATGAGATGGGAGTTTTTCAACATATCCTAACTGTCATGAACAGGAACAAAAACAGTCCAGGCATAGTAAGACAAGACAAGCGTTTGGCATTAAAAAGCATATAAATTGTATTATTTTTATTAAAATAACCGATCGTTACACTAGATAAGATCCTTCTTCCTCGGCTGGGATCGTTTACATCCGCATTTGGGATCGTGTGAAGCCACATTTAAACTGCAGTTTGGAAGTTCAAAATCGGGGCACCATATCAGACCATTACATGGGGAAAAAAGCTGAAATGTTTTCCTCAAAAAACATAATTTCTTTACGACTGAAGAAAAAAAAGACATGAACATTGTGGATGACAAGGGGGTGAGTAAATTATTTGTAAATTGTTGTTCTGGAAGTAGACTTCTCCTTTAAAGTCCCTTCCCACTCCTTCCAGCCAGGTGTCAGTGCAACACAATCACTGCGGCGGTGTCTAGTTATCTTCGTGCAACTGACAGAGAAATGGTTTAAAAAAAAAAAATTTTAACAGCATCTTGAAATTCAGCATGCTGATCAGTTGGAAATCATGCTCCACACTTGGCTTCTTCTGAATCCTGTTGTACAATAACCGTTTAACCCTTCAATGCATGAATGTTTTGCCAATCCCTATTACATATTCGGGTCTTTTGCGAGCCGGACCTACATATCCAGCATGGATGGATCTCTAACGGCTGCAATAGCAAAAAACTCTCTTGATATTTTAAGAACAATTGCAGAAGAAGAAAATAAAGCATATTTCGTTACCTTTTAAAACTTTAAAGCAGATGACTGTACCATCGCCAGAGTCCACAGTACATTCAGCATCTGGCTCATATTCGCAAAACTATTGTTTCCAGTGACTTCAAAATCAATAGTTTGCTGGCAGCTTATTCACCAAATCCACCATCAGATGACAGTGACATTTATACTTTATGGCATACAGTAATTGCTCTGCAGTACTGCCATACCAGTTAAATCTTTTGTTTCACGCATGTGGTATTTATGAGACGTTACATCACGTCTATCAAACAGTGCCACCTCGAGGAATAAAGGTGAACTGCATGTATTGAGTCATCAGATATTTTAATATTTTTGCACAGAAATGTAAGACTAAAACACACCTAATACACACCTCTGGTCTCTAGTGACCCTATACACTTTCTATAAAAAATTAATCAGAAAACAGACATTCTTCTAAATTATATTATTTTTTTCTTGTCATATTGTTCATAATGAACAGATTGAAGAATACTAAGAAGGTTGATGTCTAACCTTAAAAAATGAAGGAGGGAGAGGGTAGTGAATGATGTCCCGAGGTATGCATTTAAGGGTTAACAAAGGCTGCAGGCTCAAATCAGTGGTTAAAAAAATACAAACACACAAACCAAAAGGTCAAGGTTTAGCAGGTTAGCATGAAACAGTCTGCACTCAAAAGTAGTAGTAGTGTATTCTGATGAAGCAACATTTCAAATCACAAACATGTCATTATATTATAGTAGCTGCATTCCACATATGTGAGACATCAGGGCAGATAAATTCACTCTCTTTCTCCCTGCAGTTGCTGGAGTGGCATACTAGTCAGTTCTGATGAATGGACTAGCTTAGAGCTCTCTCTTCCTCCACTGTCACTCTAGGGACCTGTCCCTTTTACATGTGAACCAAAAGCCTGGCTAATTACTGCTCCAACAACCAGGAGGGATGACAGACAGAAAGAGAGAGAAGGGGGCTGGGGTGGCTCTGGGGCCTATAAAGATGGAAATTAACCTCAATTTCTCTGACAAAACTCTCATGGTGAACAAGCAGGACCGTACTTGAGAAACACAGAGGCTGCTTGGACTGGTGAAGGAGGAAACTCCTCAGGTGATACTGTAGCATACTTCACATAGTTTAACCGCAGCTGCATTCACGAGTCCCAAGAGGACCTTTCATACTCTCATTCTTTCTCCCACACATACACACACACACGTATAGACACAAAACCTGGCAGGCTCGCTAGCCCCTCAAAATATCGCAGAGCCTGAGCGCATGGCTGCCAAGTACGTCCTCACGTAGATCTATACGGAGTACCATCCAACATGCAAGATTATGCTGCAAAATTACCTCCTTTACATGGCCGAGGACCAAATTCTAGATGAAAAACGCCAGAAAGAATTTGAAACAGTTTTTGAAATCTGTAAAGCTGATGCTGAACAGAACGTTCTGCTGCATTTACTGTAAAAATGGCAGAAATTCATTTTCGCATATTACATTATTTTCTGTAGTTTATTACATACCATGAGGTAAAAAGAGACAGGGAAAGAAAGGGAACTCTTTTTATTTACAATAGTAATAATAATTTCAGCATTTTTCACTGTATTTTTAAAAATAATCTAATAAAATCTCAACAAAGAAACATTTACATTGTTCTAATTAAAATTACTAACATGTCTTAAGTAAAGCAGGTGGTTTTTCAGTGAAGTGCACATAAAATTACAGGAGGATTCATTCAAGTTTAATAGAAATCACAAATAGACATCTATACTGTTGAAGTCAAAAGTTTACACATACCTTAAAGAATCTGCAAAATGTTAATTATTTTACCAAAATAAGAGAGACCATACAAAATGCATGTTATTTTTTTAATTAGTACTGACATGAATAAGATATTTCCCATTAAAAAAAGACATTTACATATAGTCCACAAGAGAAATTATAGTTGAATTTATAAAAATGACCCTGTTCAAAAGTTTACATACACTTGATTCTTAATACTGTGCTGTTACCTGAATGATCCACAGCTGTGTTTAGTGATAGCTGTTCATGAGTCCCTTGTTTGTTCTGAACAGTTAAACTGCCTGCTGTTCTTCAGAAAAAAACCTTTTGGTCCCACAAATTCTTTGGTTTTTCAGCATTTTTTGTGTATCTGAACCCTTTCCAACAATGACCGTATGATTTTGAGATGCACTGAGGACAACTGAGGGACTAATATGCAACTGTTACAGAAGGTTCAAGGGCTCACTGATGCTTCGGAAGGAAACACTATGCATTAAAAACCAGGGGTGTAAACTTTTGAACAGAATGAAGATGTGGACATTTTCTTATTTTGCCTAAATATCTTTTTTTTTTATTTAGTACTGCCCTTCGGAAGCTACAGATGATACTTACATGTTTCCTAGAAGACAAAATAAGTTAAACTTACCCTCATCTTCAAATTCAAACACAACTATCACTACACAACACAGTATTAAGAATCAACTGTAAACTTTTGAGCAGGGTCATTTTTTAGAAATTCAACTATTATTTTCTCTTGTGTACTATATGTAAACATATTTTATGTGAAATATCTAATTCAGGTCAGTACTAAATAAAAAATAACATGCATTTTGTATGACCCCTCTTATTTTGGTAATATAATTAACATTTTGCAGATTCTGCAAAGTGTATGTAAACTTTTGACTTCAACTATACATATGCATCAAGTACAAGTGTTACAACAGCCTATCTTCAATGTTCCTAAAGTTCCTAGGACATCCCTAGGACAACTTAATAAATCCAAATCACTTGAAGGAGATTGAATTGTTATCATTATTTGGACTGTCCTGTTGCTGAGCCCATATTGATCACTAGATAAGAGGACAATGGCATTTGGCATTTAATCAAAAGAGGGCAGATAGTACAGAGTTACAGGGATGAATAGAACATAAGGAGAGAAAGGGAGAGAAAGACTCACGACCAGCCTGACATAGCAACAGTGGCTCAACCAACGTTGGGGCTTGCACTTGTTCGACCAATAGCAGACGGGGTCATTGTTTTTTTTTTTTAAAGAAACCGGTTTGACAATAATTGTTGCAATTCCATTTGGTGGCTCTAGTGGTGCAGAAATGTCACTTTAGAACTCTGAAATTCTGATTTTACTCTGGAAAATGTGGAGAAGAAACAAAAATCAGCTATTCGACAACCAGAGGCAAATCATTATGAATGAGCAGTCATATCCTGCCATGTCTTTCCACATTTGGAAAGATCCTATAGCGAAATTTGATGCTTTGCCGCAGGCCTCCATTTCCCCTGAATGTAAATCTTCAGCATTATCAAGACGCTCATTATACCCCATCCAGAAAAACATCAGTTGTGTGAGTCATCCGCTATATACAGTGGCATGCAAACCGCTCACCTCTACATCCATCAGCTTCAGAACATGGCTATTTCCTCTTTTATTACTTCTAACAGCTATACAATGCTTGAAAAGTGAGTGATCACAGTCGAATTATTAATTGTTAATGTGGCCATCAATAGACTAACACGGTACGCCGTCCCCCCACCCCTCAGAATACTTCAAAACACAAAAATTGCAGTAGTTTCATTCAGGCCACATCATGTTCTTATCCTCCAACATCACCACAATTCAATCTGATCTTTCCTCTCCATCCTTCTCCCCAGAATACTGAAAAATTGATCTGATGGCTCTGAATTGCATCCCTGCGGAACACTGCAATTTCAGACGCTCATACCTCATCATCCCGCTCACAGAAATCACCGCCGCGCAACCGAAGGCTGAAACTGTGCTGTTCTGTGAAGACATCGTGCTGAATCTCAAATATACACGACTGCTGCCTGAAGCCCTTGAAGTCGGCAGTCTAGGGTTGCATTATATTGGGATTTAGAAGATTATTCAGAAATAATTGGCATGTTCCTTCCTTAACTGTAATGAACCTTTTATTATAACAGCAAAAAATATTATATTATGAGCTGTTTGCTCTTCAGATGGTCAAAATGAATGTTTAAGATCCATTGGTATCACACAAATTCTAGGTTTAACGGCAATACTAATAAATGAAGGAGATTCGATCTCAAATAATGAGAGCACTGTGTATTTCAGCTCAACGAGATAATTCAGAAAACCATCAGTCTATGCTACTTTTCACCAGCAGTCTCAACGTCATCACATCTCTGACGGTCATTGAACAGCACACCAAAAATAGTGCGTACCAAAAAAAGTACTAAGTAAAAAAATGAAGTAACTGCAGTCACTATTGTGCAGACATCATTACATCCAGTTTACAGTTGGTCCTTTGATCCAACCCTGAATGGAAGCTGGGAATGTTTTGTAGAAAACATCATTGCAGCTATTTACGTGTTATGGCTGAATGTGTGTTTAACTCCAAAGCATTCATGTGTTGAATCTTTTAAGATCCATTAAAAAAGGCATTTCAGCAAATCAGATTTTCTATACCTTTACAACATATAATTTTCATGTTAAAAATTAAACTAAAATACATAAATTCTCTCTAATGAAAATGTCAGCAGAAAGATCAAATTGGGACTGCAAGAGAAATGCAGTCTACATAGTCCATAAAAAAAGCTCATATACTAGGCCAAGACCACCGGTGTGCTGCCTGATGGGAGTCTCTTTTACATGACTTGTTTATAACTCTTATTAAAGTCAAATAAATAAACCCAATGTATCACCACACCCAGTATTCTCTGGACCGTTCTGACCAGCAGAGAGCCAGAACTGCTGCACAGACGTGGATTGTCCAGTGCATGTGGAAACACAAGAAGAGTCAGCTTACTAGGAACATCCCAGCTGGATTCATTTATCCTGTCAACAGAAGATCTGTCAAACTTTCCTTTCTTTCCTGTAAAATCACAGAGAATGATCCAACGATCATGAAACAGGAGGATTTAGGCCTAGAGTATGATCTGATGATGCTGCCAATTCCCACACCAGTCCGAACAGTGGCATTTTTCATAATTGCTGTGAAACATGATTCAAAAATGGACACTTGGGTTATAGTCACACCATACGTCAAAGCACCCAATTCAGATTTTGTTGCTTGAATCCAATATTTTATATTCCTAATAAATTTACTCACCCCAACGTCATCCAAGAGGTTCATGGCTTTCTTTCTTTTTTCAGTCAAAAGGAAATGAAGGTTTTTGAGGAAAGCTTTCCAGGATTTTTCTCCATATAGTGGACTTCAATGGGGATCAGCGGGTTGAAGGTTCCAATGCAGCTTCAAATAGCTCTACACGATTTATAAACTTTTTAACCACAAATGCTCATCTTGCAACAGCTCTGCCATACGCTTCACGTAATCACATTGGTACACGTCTGTGTACTTCGCTTCAAAAAGGTAGGGCATGCCGAAGAACTTCATTTCATGTTCTTCTCCAACTTCAAAATCGTTTTACCTTTTTTTGTAAAGGGCATTTGACTTTCTTTGCACGTTCGCTTTGTAAACACTGGGTCGCTATATCTGCCAAGGTCACATGTGACCTTTCCAACGTGACTATGTAATACGTGAAGTTGAGCTAGAGCAAGATAAGGATTTGTGGTTAAATAAGTATATACATTTTTTACAGTTTTTTTAGAAAATGACCCATTGTTTCGCTAGACAAGAAGCTGCATTTAAACTGCAATTTGGACCTTCAACCAACTGATTCCCATTGAGGTCCACTATATGGAGAAAAATCCTAAATCTTTTTCTCAAAAACTTTCATTTCTTTTCGGCTGAAGAAAGAAAGACATGAACATCCTGCATGACAGAGGGGTGAGTAAATAATCAAAAAATGTTAAATCTTGAGTAAACTAATCCTTGAAGAGGCGACACTGCTTAAATGACTTTTTATGCCTGAAACACCCAACCCTGGTATTTATTATCGTGTTTTACTTATTAATAATTCATTAATAATATAT
>JAHKKF010523323.1:0-32798 GCA_019740295.1 Labeo calbasu | reverse complement strand
CACGTCAAGATCAGAGGTAAAATTTGTAATAATTAATTTAGCTGAAATAAAATAATAAAAAAATATCTATAATAAACTAAGATGTGTGTAGAATGTTTAATATATATATATATATATATATATATAATATATATATAATATATATAAAGAAAAAAAAAAAAGAAAAAGTTGCCTATGCTTGCCTGAACTTTACTGCACATTTACCGATCCACAAAAATATGATTATTAATGTTTAATTTCAAATTCCGAACTGAGAAACGATCACCTGGACAAATGTATAAACAAAGGCGTACAGTATATGGTAAAAAAGAGACAATGTCCTAAAAACAAGTCCAGGCATAATCCTCCATTCTCATCCTATCGAGTGAGGAGATCAATGTTGCTGCAGGAAGAGCTGAGGTGTTTGATTTATCCAGTAAGGTGTTGTCTTTGTGTTTGCTGTTTCTTGTCAGCGCCTCCATTGACCCTTTGAGGACTGGCCTATGTAGGCTTCATCAAATGACCAGACACAAGGAGGATAAGTGAGAAATGGAGAGAGGAAAGACTGGCGAGAGTGTTTGGGTGTATGCATTTTCCCTGCGCTATGTAGCACCCAGTCTCCAGACTTCCAAATTACCGTGAAACGCTGCCACCTTAATAGCCCTTCTGGCCTCTGGGTGTGTAAGCACATACCCTTAAGTATACTTTACCAGGTCTAACAGCATGACTAGGTTCCCTATAAAGTCTGAGACCTTTGATCTCTGATGTATTTTATTGGTGGGCAAAAGCAAAAACTGTACTCCCTCGCCTGCTGTAACAAAGGCCGGCATATCAGCTTTACTACTGGCAATATATCACACATCCCAACAGCTTCACTGGTCTAAATCATAACAGAGAATTGGCCATGAACTTAGACAGATTAATTGGTACTCTGTTTTCCTTTACAGAAAACACTTCAAAACATTATTTCAGAGCCATTAAAAGAAGATCTACTACAGGACTAATGGCTATAGAAAGATTCCATTATATCTTCATTTTCATTAAAATATACCAAACCTTCCCTGTGTTATTGTAGTATTGTTGCGATACAGTTTTTGTCCATATTTTAATATATTTTATTTGTACATTTTCTGCTTTGATGCTAATGTTAGTTAAAGTTTCATTAATTTTGTTGTGTTTTGCCATTTTTATTAGTTTTTTGTTTGTCTACATAGTTTACATTATTTTGTATTCATTTATTATGTTTTATTTCAGTTAACATGGAAATGTTTATTGTTAATTGTTTATTAGTAAACTTAACTGTGAATCTATCAATTATTATTATTTTTAATTATTTTAATTATTATTTATTTATATTATATTATATTATAAAAGTGTAATTATATAATTATGTATAATTAATTACATAATATAATAAAATGTCATATTATAGTTTATTAAACAGTTTAACTTTTTTCATTCAAATGTTCATTCAATATATCAAATAATTGTTATATATTATTATACATTAACCTTGATGATAATGTTAAAGTTTTATTAATTTTAAGTTTTTGTCATTTTTTGAATATGTCTGCTTAGTTTATATTATATATATATATACACCTTGAAAAAAATATGCATTAAAAAAGGTGACAACCAGCTCTGGACTCCCCTATAAATACAGACACTTTTTAGCACATTTGACAAAGTTGAGCTCACTTGAGGAGTGTCAAGTGGAGAGTCAAAAGATCTCAGAGTGGCAGATAGAGGCCAGTTGGCTAAAGTCTATCTCCGCAGGACGGAAGGGCAGGCTCTCTGCTTGCAGCTGGCAGCTGAAAAACTCTTACATATGCCGGAATGGAGAAAAACCAGCGGACCACTTCTCCTCAAACTATTCTGGCACGTAGTGGCTAGAGAGATGGGAGGGAGGCAGATGACCCTGCCACAGGCTGCCATTGCTACACCTTATCAGCCAGACAGGCCCTCTCTTCTTTTCAGCTGCTGATGTATATCAGTATCCCGGCCACATTCATATGAGGATTCGGCTAGACACCTACTGCTGCACCTAGTGCGCAAACTGCTTCCAGAACCGCTCGAGCGCAACGTGGTGACAGACAGACACATAGAGAGAAAACAAATATCATCAAACCAGAAAGCAAACTCACACATTACTTTATATCCAGCCTGAGATTATTGGATAAAGGAGGCAATTTGTTCCTGACCCCAAGTCAGGCATAGCACAACAGTCTAAATCTACAGTATGACTTGCTGCATATTATCATGCAAATGACAGCTCCTCAGACACACAGCACAGCTCAACATGCCGTTTAGTGTTTTTATTTGTTCTTTTCTTTTCTTTTTATGAACACTTCACCTGAAGCTGACACACAACCAGCCGTTGCGTAAATAGATACTGCAGCAAGTCATTAAAGTGTATTATTCCAGCATATCCAGCTCCCTTTTCCCACAAATATGTGATTTAGCACATGATGGCATGGTAGAAATAAACTATAATAATGTGACTATACACTTCACCGTCATACATAAATAGATGTGTAGGTCTGTAATGTATCTATAAATACAATCTATAGTGAATGCAAACATGAGAAAAATCCAATAAAATTTCAATCTAACAACTACAATACAAACAGAATGATGCTACACACTATACATAAAGTGTATATCCAAAGATAGTATGCATGTTGTTTATGTCGTTATTTAGTTTAGTAGCTAAATTAGCATTATTAGCATGCATATTGGCTGTTTATTAGTACTTATAAAGCACATAGTAATGCCTGTTAATGCCTGACCATTACCATATTTTAGATCCCTTTAATTCTGCCCCACACCTAAACTTAACAACTACCTTACTAAATATGAATAAGCAGTAAATTATGAGTTTATTGAGGCAAAACACACAGTTAATGGTTGGTTAATAGTGACAACTGGTCCCCAAACTAGAGTGTAAACTACAATACAATATTACAATTTAAAATAATTGTTTTCTATTTGAAAACAGGTGTGCTGCTTAATATATAAACAGCGTTATTTTAGGATTTATTTATTCAAACTTCAAATCTTAAGTAACAGTTTATGTGTCTTTACTGTCACTTTTGATTAATTTAATATGTCTTTTAATATATATATATATATATATATATATATTATATATATATTATATAGGGCTGTCGCGATTCCTCATTTCAGTTAGATTATTCGATTTTAAAAATTCCATGAATGGAATTTCAGGCAATTTGGCCGTGTTGAGTAAACAGCAAAATGTCAAAGAATTCATAAAACGCATTATTTGACCATTTTTCCAAGCCTGCACTATATATTAAACCCATTTAAAAAATCATAAAGTATAATGCTATTGTGCATTCACAAACGCTATGATTCAGTTAAATAAATATATGTGATTCATATGTCCGTTAACAGTCAATGCTGCTCCACACAAACTGTTATCATTTACATGTGTGGGTCGTCTCAAACTCCATCTCAGCAAATTGTAACGTTCAGCTGGGACCACAATGTTTGCCATTTCATCAGGTTTGAAAGGTAAATTGTTTATAAACCTACACCAACACAAGAGGGAATACATCATCTTTTTCAATATGCTAAGGTGAATATGCTCAAGAAATTACAGTGGCTGTAGCATTTCTGTCGTAAAGAAATAGGCAAATATTAAAGATTAAGTGGACATTTGAAATAAATGTTGTTTGGTCAACATTAAACAAGGATTAGATCACGCTGTAATGTGTAAAAACAATCGTCAGGCCATTGGCGCCCGTTGCCGTCACTTGCTTATAAAATACTGTCAATTTTGGTCATACAGATAAAAGTAATACTTTAAAAAATAAAAAAGTAAAAATGTTGTTTATTTGTGTGCACTCAGAATAACAATAAAAAGTTGTGCTTTTGTAAAATAATTAAAGCAAACAGGATGTGCTTTCTGCTGTCTCAGTCTCTGTGAACTTGAGTGCGTCACTTCGAAACTTTGTGTATACTTGCCTTACAGATGTGAAAAATACATCTATAGGGAGTCAAATGTACTACTTTTAAATAAACCAATTCAAATAGAAAACAAATATTCTTAGATTATGTAATCCGTATGAAACATGCATACAGGTGCATCACTGCTGCGGAGACGACGACTCAGTGTCGCTGACTTCATCTATTAATCCGAAAATAAACAAAACACTAGTTTATCAATAAATTGTTAAATCTTAATGCAGTCTCCTTGCTGTTTGCCCTGACACATTCATAATTATTATATCTGCCGGCGCACTGTGCCAAGCTTTTTTCGTGTGCGCTTGAACGCTTTTTAGGCTATGAAGGCAGTTAAATGTTCATTATTATGATTTATTCTTCTTGGTTTACTAATAAATCTGCAACTAATAGTCGACTAATGCTTAAAATGGACTAGTCGACCAGAAATATCTTTAGTCAAGGGCAGCATTAATTGTTTATAATACATTATGTATTTTCACAGTTTTGTTCACTAAAATGCGATTTGTTCGATACTTACTTTTGATTTTAAACAATTTGTTATTCCCGCATTGCTATTATAAATGTATTTTAATTCATCTTAAAGGCTATTTAAAAAAAAAAAACAAAAAAAACAATTATAATTATCCGATTACTCTCCGAATAATCGAATGATTACTCAATCAGTACTGATGTCTGAGATTCTAAAGGAGCTTATTGTTTTCTGCAGTTAAAATGTGCGTCACAACATTCATAAGGAAATTCAGAACCGTTCCATCTGTCTATCATCTCACAGCAAAATTGCCAAGAGAAAGAGAACCATTCCGGTCCATGAACCTTATGGTTGATTCTGGGAAACAAGCTACATGTCCACCACATGTCTGGCACAAACATACCGCATTTCTTGGAACAGCAGTAATATGATTGGCCCAACCTAACGGAAGGATTCTTAATCATAAACAACTTTCTTTCAGCCTGATGTTCTCCATGTCCATCTTAATTTGAACATATGTCAGCTAAGAAAAAAAGGTAAAAAGCAAAAGAAATAAGAAACTTCATGTTCACACTGCCAGCTGGATGCTACAGTCTAAAAAATGTACTGTATATAAATTAAAGAGACTTGAAAAGTTGCAATAACACTGTAATGAGGTAGAGTAAAAAGATTTTATGCATTGCATATCTTGGTTTGAAGTCTTGCCAGTTAGCCTTGTTTGTGGATTTGACCTTCTGTAAGTGTAAGAACGACCTCGCGTTTTGTATACGAGATATGAGTGGCAGCAAACTGACAACTGGCTTATAATACGGCTGATATCATTATATTACAAGAGACAGCCGTTGCGACGAAGCAGAGAATTATTTGATGCTGACGGAGGGGCAGGAAAGGGACAGCGTTAGTAAATGAGTAAGCGCAAGATGGCTGCCATTGATGGCTTGCCCTTTGGGCAGAAGTAAGAAACTCCTTCAATCGAAGGGCTCACGCAGAGAGATGAACTTGTTAAAGGGCCAGCACGATTACTGGCAGGAGAGCCGGAGCGCTTTTGTTTTGCCCGCCTGCCGCCACCGCCTGTCTTTTAATGCGTCTGATGTCCCAAAGCCCTAAGGCAAAAGACCCAAGCACAAAGCTAGAATGACAAAGGTAGGGGGTGGCAGGGAGAAGAAATGCTGCAGGTGCTTTACAACAATGTTACAGGACGAGCTCTGGAATAGTAACATCCTTTTAACGTTTATGAGTTTGGATGGAAGTTCTTTAATGAGAAGCACAAGAATTCAAGCGGCCGGCGTGCAGTTTTGTAAGGCAAAGCAGATGATTACATCTAGCGGTATTACAGCCCTGGCAGTTTAAGACTAATAAGAGTCTCTGAAGAGCAGGAGGAGAACATAGCGAGGTTTTTTTATGCATGCTGACTGCTCCACACTAATCTATGGGCTTAATAATGTTATGAGATTTATGAGTATAATTCTACCTTAATACAAACTCTTGCATCAACTATTAGAACGCCGGCCCAGTCATTTCCTCAGTTGCTCAAATATGGTGTTAATCTCCCTTCATGAGCAGCGACTTATATATAACATCATTAGCACGAGTGTCAAGTAAAAAGAAGTAAATTGGTTAGAAGCATGACAAAGGAGTGGGAGGCTGTCTGGGTTTGATAACACACAACACTGCTGGATGCCTGTGTGTTCGCAAGCACATGCAGGATTGACTCACAAAATGACTGATGTGTGAAGAAACTCACAACTGGACTTGTTATGGCCCAACACTTCACCTATGTTTTGTTTTATTGAACGGTAGGTAGGTAAATAAATACATTTCAATAATAATAAAAAAAAAAGTATATATATATTCTATAATTCACAAGTGAATTTCAGAACTACTTTATGAAACATAGATAATATCATGACAAAAAATAAGCCTAAACGTAACATCTTCAATCTGAATAAATCATGCCTGTGACTGCGTGTGTAAAAATCTATATCTGTTTGGAGCTGAATGAATATTACTCACAAATTTAGATAGCAACCACCACAGAGCGGGTAAATAACTCAATGAGTCAATACTTTGCGTCCAGAGGCAACAAGGACAATCCATCACACTCAACATTCATTGACTGTACACTTGATATTGACAGAAACAACTTGCTCTTTTTGGATGCTCTAGCGCTTGGGTGTTTGTGCGCCAAAACAAGCCGCTTTGAGCGTTATCACTGCATTATTCATACAGTCTCATTGAAAGAATATCTATATGTATGACATACAACAGTAATTCACAACTAGTGGGATGTGACCCAAATATGAACAATGTGACCCAAATATAATGACCCACAACAGGAAAAAATGATGGTAAATAATAAAATGCAATTCATGAAACAGTTCGGACAGCAAAATAAATAGGCTCATCAAATTTTAAAAGGGACAAGAAACACTCCTTATCTTTTGTAGTTGATGCAACACTTCACAGTGCCGCGGAGCTAGCCAAAAACTGTACTGCGTTGGGTTACGACTTAATATCCAGTGAAAAATTGAGGTTCGGAGGGAATAAAAAAAACAAAAACATATTGAGAACCTTTGATATAGAAAACATTTGTTTGCTAAAACCAACTGGCCCTCAGCAATGCCAATGAAAAGTTGTAAATGGGTGGATGGTATTGCATGTAAAATTACTAAGTGAGCTCAACGTACAAATAAAACTGTCTGTAATTATATTGTGTGGAATTAAAGAAAGCTAAAAAAGCGCACCAATCTATCTTCACTCTTTCCCTCTTTCTATGCCTGTGATTACCCTTTCATGCATTATCGCAAAGCCTTCTGATATATTCAGATATAACCATGATGAATAAATAAAAGGGTCTAGAAGTTCTTTCACCAGGATGCTTTTACCTCGAAGGGAATATTATCCTTGGCTTTTGATAGGAGCTCGACTGTGGGGAGAGATTTTCAAAGCCTGCAGTGCTGGAGACATTGCCAAGCTCTCAAAGAACCCCTGCTGCGCATGTCAAACTAAAAAATCTCTCTGAACTTGCAGAATTAAATTCATCACCCAATCTCCTCAGCCTCTCCTTGTGGTGGGAAGGGTTTTTTTTTTTTAAGCACCCATGTTGATAATACAATGAGGTGCAATAAGAAAAAAAAACCATGCTGTAGATTGAGGATGCCTACAGCGTCTTTATTATCTAATACAATCTAATTGGAATTCGTTTGGCTCTTTATTTTGGGGAGACAGAGAGAGAAGGAGAGAATCAAAGAAGATTAACAAAATATTGTGACAAACGGAACTTGAAAGTGTGCAGCCTGAGCATAAAGTTAAAAAAAAACATAAAAAATACCACAATTTTCTAGCCTGACAGTATGGGATTCACTTTCATCCCCTCTCTCATCCTCTATTACTGTCTTTTCCTTGTGGAGTTTATAACACCCATTAATTACAATCCACTTCCTATGCCTCCCTGTACACATTTTCACACAAATGTGATACATTTACGCTAAAAGACAAGAGATAATTCATCTATTTCACAAAATACTGGAATAACTGTGAGCGCCAAGCGCTGTAAATCTACCGATCGCACAGCGACTCTCAATTCGCAGCGTGTTTTTGCAGAGGTAATGTTTTCCTGTTACACTGACCCTTTACCTCTCTGTTATTACATTTTGTAAGCGCAGAGGGACATATTTGTTTAAAAAAAAACTCTCATAGACCAAAGCTGCTTTGTTATGCAAACAACAATTTCATCTTCCTCGTATACATTTGATGGGGTGTCTCATGGCTTGGCAAATTGGCTGCTATCGAATGGGAATATATTCACCTATTGCTTCCTGCAGCGACACATTACCATATGAAAGCCAGCGCTATTGATTGGGTCCTTCTCTTCTGGGTGGATCTTATCTGAGTGTGCACCCTCTCCCTCCAATCAAATACTGTAATGTGTAATTTCACTGCCTCAGCGGACGAATCAAAGCTTGAGGAGAGGAGGGGTAGCATCGTGTTATTAAATAAGCCCAAACACTCTCTCCCTGCCTGTACTTTCGCATGCATTCCGTTTATTTTCCCACTATTTAAGAAAGCCCTTTTCACTTTTATATCAATATTTGCATATATTTACATATCAGTGATTTTGCACAGTAAGCATTAAGATTTCCATCAGTAAGCTCACCAGAACGGCTTCTCAAAGATTGTGGCTCGAGCTTTGCTAGGTAAGAAGGGCTTTTTGACATCGTTTTACAGCAGGACTGGTTTGTTTTAAAGCAATTGAAAGTGCTCTCTCTACAATAACAGACAGCCTAGTTTCAGACACACATCTCAACACTTTTTTTTTATACCAAACAATTGTTTCAGCTATATGTGATAATTTCCCATGTTTATATTACATATATTGAGATTTATAACTCTCACAGATTTACAAT
Source organism: Labeo calbasu (assembly GCA_019740295.1). Classification (NCBI taxonomy): domain Eukaryota; kingdom Metazoa; phylum Chordata; class Actinopteri; order Cypriniformes; family Cyprinidae; genus Labeo; species Labeo calbasu. The sequence continues at coordinate 23,954 of JAHKKF010523323.1, read as the reverse complement.
GTAGCTATGACAATAAGGTTCTTAAGTTAACATTGGTTTGTTAACATGAACAAAGAACGTTATTTTTGGCATTTACTAATGCATTATTAAAATCACAAGTTATGTTTTTTAACATTAGTTAATGCACTGTGAACTATCATGAACAAACAATTAATGATTATTTTTATTAACTAATATTAACAAAGATTAATAAATAGTGTAGAAAATGTATTGTTTATTGTTCATTCATGTTAGGTAATACATTAACTAATGCTAACAAATTACACCTTATTGTCAAGTGTTCCCATTTTTTTTTTTTAGCACATTAAAGTTATTACGAAAAAATAAAATAATGAATGAATGAAATAGAATAAATAAAAGGATCTCAGCAGAACACATGTGAAGTACCAAACAGACTGGGACAAAATACATGCCAATGAGCTTTTGTAGTTAATGTGGTTAATACAGTTAATGTAGTCATTTCAAGCCAGTGCTCAAAATTCATTATTTATCGACAAAGGATATTTTTTGTAAATCATTTTGCAATGACACACAACATGGCATTAAGAATCAGTGTCATTTGCAGTAAAATATCACTATTTTTGTGTTATAAAAAACACTAAAATAAAAAATAAAATACTTGTCAAAATATAGAATTTCAATGTTCCTTTCACTTATAGAGGAAACATTACCATACCACTCTAATTACACTTCTTCAGTATCAAACCATGCTAAATATTATTATTCATTTGCACTTTCCTGCTCAACATTTTTCAAATCTCTTGCAAATGACCAAAACTTAACCATGCAAGTCAATTAAAAACAAACAAACAAACAAACAAACAAACTGAAAAAACAACACACCCACACAAACAAAATTACATGTTTTTCATCACACCAGGGCTCTAAGCTTACTTTTCTTTTTAGGAGCATTTGTGCTCCTAACTTAAAAAAAATCTAGGAGCACATTCAAAATTTTTGGAGCACCTTCTAATCAATAATCATCTGATTAACATAAACATCTGATTAAAAATTGTCCTATTATGAGGTTATATTTGACTCCTTAAAGTGATTTAAAGGGCAATTTTGTTTTTACCTTTGTAATGGCATTTTCTAACTTTATTAAAAGTATGTCATCTTTTGTGTCAAATTAATATATATATAACTGCCAGTATAAATGAAATTGAATAACTGACTCACTAGATTAATTTAAAAATGCACATTCATTCATAAACGCAACACAGCTGTGTTTGAATGGAGATGTGCAGCGGCTCACTTGTGACTTGTTTCAAACTATTTTTGACAATGAAATAGAGCAAAAAACAGTGTTATAGTCAGACAATGTAAGTCACCTAATATTAACTTCTTGTTTATTTAACTGTTGTATTAAATCAACATCTCATTTACTAAGTATCTTAAAAGCTGTCACTCGTCTTCATCACGATCTCACAAAGTTCCATTATAATCAACAAAGCTCTCTACACTGCACAGTGAATCTCTTATTTACACTCTCTCTACACTTTGTTTATAAAAGGATTCGTGAGATATGTCCATGATACATTACTCAACGTTGATCGTGTGCTAATGTATAGCAAAATGCATCAGGACTTTCGTCAGAATAATAGGTTTAAATGCCACCTTAATAAACTTTTATTAAAACGCAAAAAGAAACACTAGAAGTACTAAACAAGGCTTAAATGATGCACATACCATGTGAGTGGCAGAAAATAAGCCATGTTTAGATGCTTTGCAGTTTTCTCGCTGACCAAACACGTAGGCAGTCTTTCATGCCTTGATAAGGTCTAATTAAATAATCCCCACTCATAATGCTGGTCAGATTCCAGGAACCTACACAGGGGGAATACGTGGACAAATGAACTCAATCAGGTCTCCGACACACACAACCCCCTCAACGGCAGCGCGGGGTTTGTTTGCAGAGCCTCATCATGGCACCTTTCGCTGGGCCTCTTTGTGTATGCGCAGACAAAGCCAAACACGGCGCCTGTTAGCTCCTTCGACGCATTTACCTGCATTCTGCAGCACGGAAGCCCCCGAACAACACGGCGCACTGTCAGAGCGAATTACCTGCTTCTCAAATTAAGCTGATATCTTGACAGCCTTGTCTAATTAAGTTGGTTCAGGCTCTGATCGATTGTAATAATGACGACCCGGCCATGTCGTCCATCGCCAGTAAGTGAGATATCTTGTCTGTGTAGTGTACTGACATTTACATCTACTGAGACCAGCAGTAATTATGAAATAGTGGACTTGGCTATGGAGCAGCTTGTAATACTTTTTGGAAATTGAATTGAGGAGTTCGTTCCGCAGGTCCCGTCGTAGCGTTTGTCTCTGGTGACCGCAATAATACAGAACAATAAGATTTAACAAGGTGTCCATTACGCTGTTCATTACCAGGCTTAATCTAATAGCCCCACTCAGCTGTTTTTTTCAGGCCGATGTCTTGACGCCCCGTGGAAATGTGGGGAAAAGGGGAAAACAAAAAACTTTTCATTTAAATCGAAAGTCAATAATACTTGTTCCATGCTCTTAAGACAATAAAAAAGACAAACAATCCTTTAGAAAGCCCATTTAAAGCCCCCTTGCGCTTCTTCCCGTCTTCATTACTAAGGGTTGGGGAGGTGGGGTGTCTAGGTGAGGGGTTTGGGGGGGTGAAATTGTCTAAAGACTTTTAATTGGATTCTAGAAGCAGTTTCTTAATTGACTTCTCTATCGTGCTAATATAAGTGTACATCTTTATGTGTGTTCACCACATCCTAAATTGAACCCAGGAGGTCATGGTTGGATCTCCCGACGAGACTCATTGGGAACTATTGCCCGCTAAAAAATTCAATTTAGATCTGGAGATTGACTGGCTAATTCCAGTGTACCTATAATGGGTTTCTACTGTTCTCTTAATTAAGTTTTCGCATTAATGTACTAGATACACCCTTTAAAGCCGCACATTTCCCTTGTGGACAACATTTGAGGTGGGAAGACAAAATTAAAAAATTTCTCTCACTAATTGACAAAGTGAAGCATTCCCTCGGAGCTGTACCTGACAACACAAACAAAAAGCTCATCTGATGGCTGCCGAGAGGCTGGGGAGAAAAGCTATCCCAAGTTGCTGCGAGTACGGCGGACTGTTTACAGATCGCCTAGAATCTATTTATCTCATCGCTCGCGATCCATTAATTCACATTCTTTGTGTATTGCTCACAAATTAGAAACTCCATCTGCGATCCGTTGTATTTCACATCATGTCCGTGACTGACAGTTTTTACAGCTTTCAGTAAAAGTTCGCAATGGTATAGCTGTTTGATCATGACTCATTTTTGAGATGTAGGTTGTGTCAGTTGGCACAGATGCATACGCAGCAAGTTCAGCCAAGTTGAAATAATTTGCTCAGTGAATGAACCAAAGTCAGGCGGAATCTCCCTTTCCTACAAAAAAAGGCAGTCAGAGTACTGGCATGTAACTTATTAAAGCCGTCTGGCAGAAACACACACGCGCGCGCGCGCGCGCGTTTGCAGCCACGAGAAGCATTAAACTTCGCGGCACATCAATCTTGTAAAGCTCGCTGAAGTTTGAGGGTTTTGGTCGAGTCTGATTAATAACTTGCACAGGTAGAAAAGGACAGAATGAGGGAGCTTCCATTAATTCCCATCCTTTTGTGTATGTAACTAATGGTGTAACCCAAAGGTCACAGCAGGGGAATTGGCTTCTCTGTAGCGCAAGCCCATTTAACCTCTTTTTACCAGCTCAGGCAATGCTTTCACAGAAGCATTGATTTCCTATTGTGGATCTGCTCCTGGATGCATGCCCTTTCTCTTGCCTATCACACGGCCTTGGTCTACAACACACTCTCTGCGGCATTCTTTCTTCAACATTTTTGCGAGTGCGTGTGTTTTCTGAGACCTGGTTAACATGATGTTTCATACATCGCAAAGCTGAGGAGAGAAGGGAAATATCAATAACGGAAGTTTCTCCTTTAACTTTGGTGTGCGAAACTCATTTTGCTGAGAGTCAAAGTACACTTGCGAGGATAGAAAATTCCTGAATTCTACAATACTATCAAAGCTCTTGACATGGTGGCACTTAGAAACAAAAAAAGTGTAAGGAATTTGAAAAGAACTACCTGAATGTGTATTTATTACTTGAAATATGGGATGAATCTTTAAAATCTCATGAATGCAATAGTGGTAACACTTTATTTTAAGGTGTCCTTGTTAGACATCTTACATGTACTTACTATTATAATAACAATTATTTATGCATAATTACATGCAAGTAACCCTAAGCCAAACCCTAATCTAACTAATCTAACTAATAGTAGTTAACTATTATTACTAAGTACATAAATGTATAATTACACTGTAACAAAGACACCTTAAAATAAAGTGTAACTGCAATAGTTTTGAATGGTAACATTAGAATGGTACATAAAATAAATATACAAGCACAAAAAAAAGCTTTTAGAAAAAAAGGGGACAGCAACAAGATTTTTGTCTCTCATATCCTCTTTGAAGTACGCTCACTATGCTTTTTTTTTTTTTAACAAAATCCTTCCAAAGAAATGAACCAATAGGTCTTTTCTTTAAAGCTTTCCCCCCCTCATCTTATGAACCACAGACCATGAAAAAAAAGAAAAGAAAAAAAAAATAGCTTTTTCAAATAAGAGCATCATAATGGATCTAATGAATCTGATGTTAAGTGTCTCTTTAAAGAGGTGGAGTGTCTCTTTAAATGTAGAAGGAAAGAAGCGTCCTGTATGATGAGTCTTTCAGCCTAGTTTCAGCAAATGTCAGCTCCTGCCTCTTCATCGATTGACTGAGGAGGGGGAAAAAATGCTTTTTTATGCCATATCAATCGGGCAAGCCTTTGAATGGGATTTTTATATCGTGTCAGAGGAATTAGAGGGGATATTTCACAAGCTCCTTTTAACACTAAATTAGGGCTAAATCACTGTGACCGACGACCTTGTCCAAATGGGAGCTTTAGCCATGTATAAGCTGAGACCCGAACCCCCTGGTCACCCCTGAATGCTTTAGAATAAGGGTTAATACAGTGCACATTCTGTGAGGCTCAGGCCAGTGATTTACAGTTCTATTGGCAAAGACCAGAGATTTAGAGAGGTAAAATAATCTTATTACCAGACTGTCAAATTGTCTTCCATTTGTTTTATAAGGTTTTGCCATTTTGGAAAATGTCACATCAGCACATAAAACTGCCTGCGCCTTTGATTACCATGCTCAACTCCTTCACTTTGAGAGTGCGCTCCATTTTGCAAGCTTTATAAGTGTAAAAGGGCCAAAAGTATCAGCAGAGTGGGAATCATAAAAGGTGATGGAAAGGAGCTGTTGACCTATGTAGTTGTAGATATCATTACTCTACTTCTCTTTAAAAAACTGCATGTTACATATTGTCGATATTAAAAAACTAGCTCAAGGCTGATAAAAAAAAAACTAACGAACTGAAAGAACTTTGTCAAAATATTTTTTTTGTAAATAGAAAAACAAATGTGTAAAAGAAAAAAGAATTTGGCATAAAGAAAATGTATAAAATGAAGAAAGTGTGAAAAAATCGGCACTGCATGAAACGCAGTGGGGAAAATACATATTTCTCTCTTTTAAGTTTGTGCAAGTCTATCCTGATTTTCTGGGCAAAGTTTCAACATTTAATGTTATGCGCCTGAGTGGGGCTGAAATGATGGGCTGTCAGATAATACATATCATGCGGCATTTTAAAAACTTAAGGCCTGTCGGTGCAGATGACAAATTGCAGAGAAGGGCAGGGGTAGACGCGCTGGCACATCTCGGATCTGAGACTGAGTTTGGATCAGTCCAGAGCCCCGTCATGCAATTCTATGTCAGCATCCTCTTAATTCCATATCTCAGCACCACCATTCTCCCAATACCCATCAGTCAGCAGTAGTTAGCCATTAACATTCTCTTCTGCCTCTTCTCAAACTTTCAACAACACCATGGGAAGAGACAGACAGTCGTTATTGATGATACAGAGTTTTTGCAAACCAGGTCTACAAAGTTTTTAAAGTCTAAAGCAGCGAAAGCAATCAAATTATAGAGATTAAGGAAAGACGATTGCTTCTAAATTGTCTTTTCTCCTACTTTTATACATTCTCTTTCTGAATTAATTGGAAAAAAAGTATCAATAAGGTGCAAAAAGAAAGTCAGGGTTGGTGACATAAGTGATGCAAGCGATCTATTGTTTAGGCATACGAAAGTCTACACATTCTACAAACATGTCGCAACTTCGACCAACTTTTACATCGGTAGAAAATTTACCATGAAAAAGTTAATCTAGTTTCCTTTTCGCACTCTTATAACTTGTGCAGCTGAATGGTGTCAACTACATTTTAAATAAATAATAAATAAGCAAACAATTCACAATATAGTTTCAGGGCTGGTAAAAAAATATTTACGGCCAGGAAATTTTCTCAGTTCACCTACCATTGACAAGTGTGGCGAAAAGTTAATTTTGGACCCTGTCTGCAATACAAAAACGTACATATATCTAACAATGTCTACAAGCGTGCTCAAGGGCTCGAGACCTGTCTTAAAACCTGTGCAAATTTGTGGTTGTGCGAAAAGCCAGAAAAAATGACATAAATCAAAACACTATTAAATCATGCATTCCATGTTGCACTGACATTACATCAGCTTCTTATTCAGTGTAAATTGTGTGCAAAAATTTTCCAATCCTCTATGTTCTGCAAACACATTAGTACTGAGAAAATTAACTAAAGACTCACACCATAAAATCCTAATATAAACTCTTAAAGGAAGAAATAGCTCACGCTCAGTGTTTTGCTTCGGCAATGCGTCATAGATAGATAGATAGATAGATAGATAGATAGATAGATAGATAGATAGATAGATAGATAGATAGATAGATAGATAGATAGATAGATGTTTTTCATTCCATAAAAATCTAATGGATGCAATGCTCCAAAAACAGCATAGGCTCATTGGAAATACGTGTCTCTATATACATTTCTGCAAAACTGATGTGTACAAATCACTGCAATTTCTAGTTGAAATGAACACTAGAGTGAGTAAAACTCTGACAACTTTTATTCCTTTTCACACAAAGAATGATTTACAGGTACAGAGTTTTGATTAATAAAGCCTTATTTTCACACAGTTAGGTGAAGAATATTATGTTATGACTTAAAAACAGTGTTAACATCCTGCATGGTTTGAAAACTGATACTTTGAACATTGTCATTACATATACAACTTCATATGCATGAATTTTCTAATTCAGTAGGTTTGCTCGGTAGCTCGTGCGATACGGCGTTGCACTTGAGTGACGAAGAGCTCAGTTATGAACCCCATGAAACTACGCTTCAACAAAACAGCTCGAATCCGCATAAGTTAAAATAGCACCTTTGCATTTGTTAACACTATCGGGCAAGTTTAAGGTTGGGTTTTCTGTAGGGGATATTTCCAACACGATAGAGCATTAACTTTTAGTGACAATCCCCAGATATCTGAATTATGATAGTCGTAATACGTACCTCAGCGCAATAAAAGCACAAAAATATGTGCCTGTACCAGCGTAATAAAAATGTGCCTCGGTCACACATTGACCGTTTGTTTTAGCGCCACTCTCTGGACATTTAACGGCAACAAAACATGCAGTAAGGTACATAATTACAGTGTTGCAGAAATAAATATAGAGGCACGTATTGCCTGGGTTGTCCAAAAATGACCCTACTATTCCTTAAAATATCTTCTTTTGTGTTCTGCAGTTTAATGAAAACCATACAGATTTGGAACAACATGAAGGTGAGTGAAGGATTTCTGGGTGAACTGTCCCTTTAAGAGGAACCAGCTCAAACAGATGACTGTAAAAGCCAAAACTAAACTTCACTGAGCAGAGTTAGGCAAAAATAAATCTTAAAATGAATCTTTTTTTGTAAAGTTACCCTGGCGCATTAGTTGGTGAAACTGGCACATAATATTGTAATTATGAGATCACAGAAAGATTACGGATATGAGTAATTACAGCGTGTATGAGGCAAATATGGTTAATCAAAGTGAGCCAAGATTGTGATTTTCACACCCTTGCAGGCACCCATTTCGGCTGCAAATGAGGTAATCTTCAAATGATCTGAGTGATTGATAGAGTTTGATTTAAACTTCACAAGCTTAAATACACACACTGATGCCGCCACCCTCGCAAGCCACTTCCATAAGTGGGTTTAACCAGCAGACCAGAAAGGTGAGAGCCAAACAGATTTCCTCATTTAGTCCCACAATGCACAGTTTTTAATCAAACAGCAGGAGTTTATCACACAGTGTATTCATTCTACCTAGCTGATTTAAACTTTGGGTTGACGCTGAAAACTTCTTTTACTGCTAATAGACATAATGGCACTTGAAAACAAATGGAAAAAGAAGTTAAAAATACTCTGCTCTGAAAACATGTGTAGCACATTAACCTACTCTATCATTCCTTGTGATATTAAGGCACTGGGAGATGTCTTGGTGTTGTGTTTTGTGCACAGCTCTCAAAGTTTGTTTGTTTTCATGAATTTTAATCAGCGCATCTGTAAAGCCCCAACCTGCTTCCACGCATATGTGCAACCGCATCCGCCTCATAAGGCAGACAGCTGCCGACTGCTAACACTGCAAAACAATCTCCCCATCCACAGCCATTATACCACCGCCTGGCTCTTCATCTCCTCTCATCTCAATTGTTTAGCAGCAATAAAGTGACGGAAAACTAAAAACCATCTGCATTTGGCTCTCGTAATTTACGTCTGCTTGAGATTTATTCCATTGTTTTACACGTAACCCGTTCCGGGACGGATGCCGCTAGCAATCAGCAGGCATACAGGCGTCACAATCACATACAGCGCATGCATCGCTCTTCTGACACAATGAATGTTCTGCGCTTGACATCTGCCTTGTACACCAGCAAAAGGCAAGCGTGGCCATCTTGCATCACGCTTGACCTCACATGATCAGTGGAAGGATCGAGGACAGAGGGTTCCGATTATTCAGCAACAGTGGGGTTCTGTATACCGAGGGCCATGTAGCACAGAACACGCGAGCGCCACACGCTGAGCCACCCAGCTGCGCTCAGATCTGTAATTGGGTTAGAGGGATACAGCGTTCGCTGCTGCCTGCCTGACAGTGGCTTGAAAGGGAATAGAAGAGTTGTAGACACTCTGGGATCTGTGTAGCTTAAATGAACCGTGGTCCAACGAGGAGATGGCACTGAAACAGAAAACTCCGTTGAGCCATATTTGCTCTAGTTTCACACAAAGACAACAATCCCTGCTCCAGAAGCTAGTACAGTTAGCCCGCTAATGAGCAGCGCCAGCGCAGTCACGTACTGTACAGTGGGCCGGCGTACCAGCACACGACCGGGAGGTGGATGATCGCTCAACCACGGCACCCTGATGGGACCAAAAAGGCCAAGCGCTATCTATGGTAGCGGCAGCGTGAAACATCTTTAACGCCATCTCGCAACTGGGTTTGGCAAAAAGTGCTATCATTAAAGCTACAGCATAGCAGTAAGTGCACACATGACAAGGTTTGGCCTGAGAGACATTGTGGCTTGCCGTCAGGAGAAGCGCTCACCCACTGAGCACCCGCTCACATTACACAGCCAGAAGTAAATATTCTCTGGACGATAGTATCAGCCGTGGCTGGCCGTAAAGACTGCAGGTGTACTCACTCCACTCAGGTCTTATCTCCGTAGAGCAGAAGGGCAGTTAGAAGGATTGGAGAGTGTCGCAGGCGTTAGGCATCGTGCTGCGGCTCACGCCCGCACAAAAGCCTTCTCTCTCCATTAGCCTTGACGCTAGAGATGGCCGAAACAACTTTGAGTGGATCGACCAGTGCAGCGTCTTTGAACGCTCTGATATTCAAAGGCCTCTTTCACATGGAAAACAGAATAAAGGGACTGCGAGATGCAGGACAAAGAAGAGGACGGAGAAACAGATTCACCTGGTTTAAGTGTGGAAACTCATCTATTTGATGCATATGCATTTACGGTAATTCTACCAAACTTTCACTAACATTGGTGATCAAGGATTTAAAAACGAAAAAAAAAAAAATCCCTTAATACATGCATAATTTCTCCAAAGGCCTGTAAAAGATGATAAGCAACTGAACAAGGTATTATACTTAATTTAAATCAAAGTAAATCCACTTTAATTAAAAACATTCATAGTAAGCTACTCAACCTTTACGTCCACTCACAACTAGCAATAATCAAGTGGCAATTAATCTGACAGTGAAGGGTATTTTCCTCTTGCGTCGTCGTCTTTGGACTCTCTCAAATGGAGCAACTCTAATTGTTGCCTAAAGTTGTTTAAAGGGAATTAAGAGTAATTGGTTTTTCTTTGTCAATTTTTAGATTAGAAAGAGCAGCGCTGGTGTAAATTTCATACTCCTTCAGTAACAGTCATGCGGATGGCGCTTCAGAGAATTAAGCAAAGTTAAATGAAATTAATATTTTAGTGTTTCATTTATAGACAATCAAGAATACGTCCATAAGCCTTATATTAGACAGATAATGAAATTAAAGATCTCATTTTAACAAGATTTCAATTCCCCAAATTACATATACAGTGTTTTATTAAAATTGCCTGCAAGACTGCTGAAGAATTTATAATCGGGTAATGACTCCTATATTTCAAACGACTTACATCGACACTGCTGATCTGTCGGAGACAAAGTGCAAAAAGAAAAAAAATTGACTTTTGTAGTGTTATTATTAATAAATACTACATGTAAATAATGATGCCATCAATAAATACATCAGGTTATGAAAACAAATTGAAAAATGAATAATGTATTTTGGTCAATTTTTTTTAAAGTCCAATTTTCACTACAAACCATTAACTGAGTTTTGCCTCAGTAAACTACTCATTTGCTGCTTTTTAGTAGTTAGTAAGGTGCTAAGTTTAGGTATTGGGTAGGATTAGGGATCTAGAATATGGTTATATATGTGCTTTATAAATACTAATAAATAGCCAATATGTTATGAATAGGCATGCTAATAAGCAACTAGCTAACAGTGAGTACTGTTCCCTATACTAAAGTGTTTTTGTATTTCTAAAGGGTTTCTACAACAACCTATTAAATAGTATTATTTTATTTTCATCAGACGTACCTTTACTGCCTCCTCACAGCAACCGTTATCCTTGATTTTGTGCAAGCCTATCCTCTCAAAAAAAAAAAAAAAATCTTTGAGTGTTATTCACACAAACTGAAAAAATAAAATGAAATGAAAATTGTATAAACCACAAAATGTGTTCAAACAACACATTTTGCAATCCAGGGATTCCCTCGCAACTGTATGTGGTGTCTGCCTACGCAACACAGGCCTTTATGGTTCCAAAACTGATACAAAGAGCTTAGTGTCAACTGATAGCATCAATTACGTGCTCTTTTCAAATGTGCAAACAACTCCACTGCATTGGCTAAATTTTAATCCATTCACCCTGGGTTAGTTCCTTTGACCCTGACATTCACACACGCATATAAGCATGCATGCACCCATGCACGCCACCCCGCCCTTCTCCAAAAGCCTTACTTTGTGCTTATGTGGTATAATAGCCAGCATTCAGAGCTGGGCCAGTCAGAGAGAGAGTTCTCCTGGGTAAAGTGCAGGCCTCCAGTGTGGAGCAACTGTGGGAAAGCAGCATGGTGCAGATGCACAGTTACACTAAAGCGAACAGTAGGATCCAAGGAAAACGAAGGGGGGGAGAAGGGTGAGATGAGAGGGAGAAAGAGTCGTTCATGAGTTGCATGCGCAAGAAAGCAAGAAAGAGAGAGAGGGAGTGTGTGTGAGGGGGCATGACAAAGGGAGAATAGTGAATTCACAAGGCTTTGCTAGAGGGTGGAAGCGTACAATGAGTTGATGTGAGGGGTCATCAGTCAATCGATGGGCGTGCAGGTAGACAGAGAGAGGTCAGACTAGGGTGGTCCCAATACATCTAAAATAGAGAGACAACTCCACACTGCGTGTAGAAGGTGCAAGGATGTGTGGGGGGTAGATGTGTGTGTGGAGATTGACAGTATCATCCAGAAGCTCCTTCGGCAGCTTTCATATCTCATCTCACTGTTTAGAAACTGTAGCAACACAGTGTAGCCACTGGCTACCCGACTAGCAACGAAATTAAATTTTAAATTTTATTAAGCTGATGCAATTCTCTCAAAGTGGGAGACAATCTGCGTCAATGCGAAACAATGAATTATATTTAAAAAAAAAGAGAAAAAATGAAAAAGGAACTAATGTAGCTGCATCAACAGATTAAATATACTGTAGCGTAATATAAATGAATCATTTCTTGACTGAAATTATTATCTTAATGTGTAATCGTACCACTGTTATACTTTCAGTTTATAAGAAGTCACTTACATGTACGAATGGTCATGCTTCAGGGTGAGGATGCAGAGGCCTGCAAACAGAAATAGAGAGGAATAAAACAGCTTTAGTTTCATCACACACAGATGCAAAAACACACACATGCACTGCATGCAACTGGAGGACAAGTCAGAAGAAGCCGCTCTCACACCAAAGACTGAGATAGATTTTTAATGTCTGCATTTGATTTCTCAGAAAGCGTGCTCTGAAGGCTGATGTTTAGGCTGTAACACCAGCTTCCTCTTGTATCTGAAGGACGTTGAGTACAATTCATATTCTATCAATTAAGAATATAAGAAGCTATTTCACGCAAATGTGTCATTTATATGCAAAATGTCAGCTAAAGTGCTGCTTATCATTAGTAGTCTAATTGCACATATCGGGCCTGCTTGAGGATCAAATGGCTGTGAATGGGGCACTTATTTTTGTCAGGAGTGGCTCTTCAGCCCCATCTACTGGGCCTGGACTCCCTCTCACCCAGCCGAAAAGTGGAGAGAACCTCCTCACCTCTGGGCTGAGAGGGAAGCCTGCCAGGTGCCCTCTCTGGAGGTAAGGACAACACAAACTCACGAGAGAGGAATTACACTCAGAGCTACTGGAAAAGCTGCTGCAGAATGAGTGGCTGGATCATGAAAGGAAGGGAAATTAAGGGTCAAACAATTTGACTTCAAGGTGGAAAGTCAAAAGTGCCGCAGATAATCAAGGTAAATTGCTTGTGCGTGTGAAGAAAAGTTGCATGACCTTATTGAATAATGTGAAATTGAGCATTTGGGATGTCTGCATATAGTATAAGGTGACAATTCAATTTGAGGATGAAGCAGATTTTTTGAAATTCTGCACTATTTTGAATAAGTAAATAAGCCAGATGTGGGATTAAAACAAGAATGCACACACTGCAATTTCATTTGAAATTTCATTTTTATAGAATAAGGTAAAATAAGAATTTGGAATGTTTGCATATTGTATTCACTATAAGGTGACAATTAATTTTGAGGATGAACCAGATCTTTAGAAATTCTGTACATATTTTGAATAAGTAAAAAAGCCAGATGTGGGATTTAAACAAGAATGCACACATTGCAATTTCATTTTTATAGAATAAGGTGAAATTGAGAATTTGAGATGTTTGCATATCCATTCACTATAAGGTGACAATTTTGAGGATGAACCAGATCTTTAGAAATTCTGTACATATTTTGAATAAGTAAATAAGCAAGATGTGGGATTTAAACAAGAATGCACACATTGCAATTTTATTTGAAATGTAATTTTTATAGAATAAGATGAAACTCAGAACTTGAGATGTTTGCATATTGTATTCACTATAAGGTGACAATCCATTTTGAGGATGAACCAGATTTTTAGAAATTCTGTACATATTTCGAATAATAAGCCAGATGTGGGATTTAAACAAGAATGCACACACTGCAATTTCATTTTTATAGAATAAGGCGAAATTGAGAATTTGAGATGTTTGCATATCCATTCACTATAAGGTGGCAATTAATTTTGAGAATGAACCATATTTTTAGAAATTCTATACATATTTTGAATAAGTAAATAAGCCAGATGTGGGATTTAAACAAGAATGCACACACTGCAATTTCATTTGAAGTAATAATAATAATTATTATTTATTTATTTAAACCTGGAACTAAATAGTAGTTAGTAGGATTTCATATAATATAAAACAAAGTTATTTTGTTTTTATGTCACTAAGAAAAATTGTGACTGATGAGTGATTTAACTGCAACAAATTGTAAATTTGTGTTCATTTGTATTGTTTATTCACAATTGTCCTTTAACTGATTTATGTAATTAATTTATATTTATTGATGAAAACCAATCAACCAGAAATTACAATAAACTACATAATATACAATGTACTTACAAAAATTAATTAAAAAAAAAAAAAAAAAATATATATATATATATATATATATATATAATAAAAAAGTACTGTAAGTAAGAAAAGTAAGAAAAAAATAAAGATGAGACAGATACAAGAAAGAAATGTGATTTTTAAATGAGATGAGATCTTGAGTTAGTGATGTTAAAACCTATACAGATATTTGTATAACGGTTTAAGGGGTCCACATGACATTCCCCACTGTTGGCTTATTAAGCATAATAGGTATAACATTGTGCATCTAAAAGAACTCACTGACCATGTTAACCTGTTTGAACAAAAGGTCATATTTTTCAGTTTCCTTTGAAGAATACAATGTTCTTTGGAACACTAAAATTAATGCACAATTTTCAATTCAATCTGCGCCTCAAAACGTTATCCTGGGAATACATTTGAAATTGTATATTAAAAATGCTAAAGAGAACTATTTTCACTAGTAGAACTAGTCCACAAAATCACTGTTCAAACAGGAGACATTTCCATTTTTCTACAAAGCAACAGCAATATGAGGATGCTGTGAAGCATTAGATATGAACTGATGATAACTGAAATAATAAGTGTGCCAGAGCAAATTCAAAAGACTGAACAGCGAGTTCCTGGCCGCGGAACATCTAAAAGAAAATGAAAGACTGTCATCTGTTCTCTTGCGTACAGTGCCACCATGATGACGGCAAAAAGTTCTCTAATAGCAAATGCTCTTCTTATTGGAGTTTAAACTGCTTTTGTGACAGAAAACAGTGAGACAAAAATGAATTAGGTCTCAGTGGGGACGCAGCAGGGAAGCAAGAAGCCAGCCAGCCGTGAGAACCTCAGGTGAAGGTTAAGCAATGTCTCAGACACAGCGGAGCAGGTGAGCGAAAGAGAAAGAGAGTGCTGATGAGGAGAGAGGTGACAGGAAGGGGGAAAGGGGGGAGTTCTTCGGCGAGGTGAAGGACTATCTCCAGAGATATCCAGCACAGGGAGCAGGTTGACAGCTCGAGCTGGACTGTTAAGGGACCGGCGAGGCGCCAGGAACTCCACTCTGAATTCAGTGGAGACCAAAGCTGCCCTAACTCAAACAGACCCCTTTCCGAAGCTTCTTCATGCCTTGCTTGGCACATAACCCACACTGGAGGCTTCCTTAGTTTTGAGGACCCACCAGGGGGAAAAGTGAATCACCCCTCCCGCCAGAGCTCTCACTCAAACTTTGGGTTAACAACGAGGACTCGGCCCATCCACCTCATCCGTGGATCAGGCTGTAGGGAGCTGGCTCAGCCAAGGCTCAGAGCTGTAGGTGAGTGACCAAAGGCCCAGAGGAAGCAGAGCTCAGTTCCAACCCAATGGGTAGATAACAAACAGAGGAACCACTGCCGGGAAAAGTAGCCGGGCTACTCTTAACTTTCGAGATAGAAACTTATTTTGGCGACAGTGGTATGCCAATTATAGGAGCAGAACACAGGGCCGGCTGACTCCTTGTGAAAAGAAGAATACCTGAGGTTCTCCAAGAGAATCTGTGCTCGGTAATGGTTAACAATACATTGACAAATGTAACTTTTTCAACATTCTGGAGAGAGTAGTCGTAAAAACTGGACTAAGCTGTGCAAAAACGGCTTGAGACCTACCAGTATTACAGAACGAGCCCTGTAGCACTAAGAACAACTCTCAGTTTTAAAAGTTGTGAAACACATTTTTGTCTTTACAGCAACTGCAGTGAATTGTGAACGGTCAGAGCGCTCAGTGTCAGTTTTGTCTCACGATAAATAGTAGTTTTAACCCTGCTGTTTTAATAGTTTTAATAGTAGTTGGGGGTAAATATTTAGGTTTTTGACAAATTTCACCATGCAAGTACACTTCACAAGCTTTCGATTCACAACAATTTCCGATTTCGATTTCAATTCAATACAGATTATTTTGGATATAACAGATAGAGTGCTACAGCCATCTTTCACTCCACATTAAACAGTGCCAAAACAATATTTATTCTTTGAATATTGTAATAAAAATGGACAGAATTTGAAATCTGAGATTTTCTTTCAAATCAAAAATAGCAAAGCACAAAGCTTATTACGATTTATTGGATAGGAGGCACGCTATAATGTTCCTTTCATTAACTGAAAGCAGGCTAGACTAATCGATTCTTGGGATTTAAGATTTATTGTTTCATAAAAATAAGAATCGGCAAGAATCAATCATAATCAAGAAATATTTTTTTTTACCCAGCCCTAGTAAATAGTATAGTATATGTAACTGTGATTTCCTGTAATTTGAATTGTGATCAAGGTTTGTACTGCTCATTTATTCTCTGCACACTTTGGCCAATATATCAAAATGATTATATATCAATATGGCTACATATTGTTATTATTATTATTATTATCTAAAATGTAATATATAATAACAGTATATAATCATATAAAATAAATATATAAAATAAAATCAAAAATTACAAAAAAAAAGTCAAAAGACAACAATAAACTTTAAAAAAATTTATAATAACAGTAAAAATTACTATTGTCATTTCAATAAAAAAATGAGGTAAGAAAAAAGTAAAGAATTTTATTTTACAACTCTCTAATTACATTACTGATATTTATGGATGCCATAATTTTCAAATGTTAACCCATTAAACTTTTATTTTGACAAGAAACCCTAGGAAATTCTTAAAGCTCCTAGTTTCTTACTACTTTTGAGTATGGAAAGCAATGCAAACTCCGCAGCAGAGCAGATGCAGAGATGGAGTTTGTATGGAGCAGAATTTACTGTGAACCGAGATGTTGGAAACACCGACAGATAATAAGATAATCATGTGTGAGAACACAGTGTCGTGCTTCACACAGCACATATATTTATTTAATTAAATCACAGTCTTTTGTGATTTGATAATCGCAGTAAGTCATATCATGATTTCAGTTTTATTTTGATTAATTGTGCTTAATTAGCTTGCAGTGGGAGTATTTTATTATAAATTTATGGTCTGTAACATTCATTTGCTATGAAAAGTGTTTGTGTGTGTGTGTTGGAAAGAGAGATTCTGGATTTAAACAAAAAAAATAATCTTTGTTGAATTTCCTAGGAAATTGTCATTACTATGATCTGAAATTACTCATACTGTGATACAAGATTTTGGTTATACCGCCTACCCCTAAAAACAGCAGAAGTATAATTAGCTATGATTAACGACAACAAAAAAACTGTACATTTTGCCAGTCGCACTTCATTTGTTATCTTCATACAATCAATTATATAAACTCACCAAATTATAAAGAGTTTCCAGAATGGTTCGAGAGGTCTCTGAACTCCCTCGCACTGACGGGAAGCCTTCAGTTTAGTTTCAGAACAACAAACTCGGCTGAAGAGCTTGTGGGTGTGTGATTCAGCTGCAGAATTATTGCACACCTGCCCATGATTGACACCCCCCGCATCGCCCCAGATTGGCAGAGTAATTAATGTCAGATTGCAGACTCTTTTGTGCCACTTTTCTCATCCAGAATCAAATACCCCCACAAAGTTTAACCTTTTCTTTGCCTCTAGGAAAGAGATGTTTATGAATTTGGATGCCCTTTTCTCTAATTACAGCCAGCAACACAGTAACAAAGAGTTGCACAAAGAAACGAGTATTGAGAGGCCAATGCAAAGCGTTAAATAAAACCATTTTGTCTTTTTGCCAAAATCTATAGAAGGATCATGTACTCGCTAGGCTGATAACATCAGTAAAACGATTTCAGTGTAGGGTAATAAAATGGGCTGTCACAATGCTGTGCTGTAATGATGGCTAGACCCTAGCCGTGTTCTGTCTGACAATGCACCAGATGAGAAGGATGATGTGCGGACACACGTTCTTTCTTGTTCTTGATTACCCTTGAGATAACTGGCCGCTGTGTAAGGATGTGATGAGCCCATCCTGTGGGAGTCGTGTTTGTTCTAGGCTCTATCTGCTCAGTGTAATCAGTGTTTAAGGGACTTCTGCTGTCTGTGTCCACAGAGTAGCAGGATACCGTGAACCTGACTCGAATTGCGATGCTTCAAACTTAACTCAATTTATTGTTCAGTGTGTGATTGAATTTACATTATACTTTATTTGGCTTAACAAGGAAACTAGCCAATAATCAACTACCTGCTTATAAACCACACAGCCGCAAACTGTTCAATAAAATCAACCAGTATTTAGCTGGCAGTCAAATGCCAGCTAAAAAAAAAGTACCCCTTTAAAATATAGCATTAGGTTAACAATGACAGATAATAAGAACTAACAATGCAAAATACTTCTAAAGCAATTTTTAAACTCGGTTTATATTAATTTCAACATTTACAAATTTAGTGTTTCATTAAAAGCTAAGGTTGCATTATTATTTAATGGACTGAGTTAACAGGGTTAACAAAATTAATGTTGAAACAACAAAGACAGTATATATTAAAGGGATAGTTCACCCAAAAATGAAAATTAGCCGATTATTTATTCACTCTCCAGGCATCCTATAGATGTATATGACTTTCTTTTTTCAGACGATTCCAATCTGAGTTATATTACAAATTATCTTGGAACTTCCACACATAAGAATGGCAATAGGTCGGTGTTTCTCTTCATCAGTCCAAAACCAATCCATTGAAGTGCATTCATCCATAATAAAAAGTGCTCCACGCTGCTCCGGGTGGTGAATAAAGGCCTCCTGTAGTGAATCGATGTGTTTTTGTAAAAAAAAAAAAAAAAAAAAATCCATATTTAAAATGTATTAATCACTTCGATCTAGCTTGTGCCAACTGGTCGAACACAGAAGCAGCTCCGGGAGAACGTTGTAGGACGTTGAGTTGCATATGCGCCTGTGAGTGTCGTGAAAACCAACGTTTATTTACAGGAGCAACGGAAGCAAAGTTTACTTACTTTAGCAAAGGAAAACAAGTCTCCTCTTGGATTATATCAAAATCCTCTGTCATTTTTCTTTACAAATCCTTCTTTTGAACTTCTAATTCATGACCGTTGTTTTGGTTTGGTTTGGTCATTTCTGAGTGGCGCATGTGAAACACTGACGTCCTACGCCATCCGCTCGGAGGAGCTTCTATGTACAACCAGTTGGCGCAAGCTAGATTCAA
Source organism: Labeo calbasu (assembly GCA_019740295.1). Taxonomy (NCBI): domain Eukaryota; kingdom Metazoa; phylum Chordata; class Actinopteri; order Cypriniformes; family Cyprinidae; genus Labeo; species Labeo calbasu. Next base: position 4,591 of record JAHKKF010523323.1, on the reverse strand, counting down.
GTGACTATTACATTTTAGATATGGATATTTTTTCTTACAAAAACACATCGATTCACTACAGGAGGCTTATTCACCTCCAGGAGCCGTGTGAGGCACTTTTTATTATGCATGGATGCATTTTATGTGACTTGTTTTGGACTGATGAAGAGAAACACCCCGCCTTTTGCCATTCTAAAGCTTGGAAGTGTCAGGACAATTTTTAATATAACTCCGATTGGATTCATCCGAAAGAAGGAAGTCATATACACCTAGGATGCCTGGAGGGTGAATAAATAATGGGCTATTTTCATTTTTGGGTGAACTATCCCTTTAAATATGACAGATGCAAAGAGAAAATAGCGATGGATTCTATTTACACAAAGTGAAAATACTATTTTTTTTTCCAATAATCTTAGATGGTATTTATACTACTTAGTGCAATAAGTGGCATATATTTGCACTTTAGTATTGTAGTACATTATAAAACAGTACGCAACAATAACATATTGAGTGCAAATGATCATTTTTATTAAAATTATTAAATGGATGCTGCCTTATTGGGACAATAAAGCCCTCCCTACACTTACCCCTAACTGATAAACACCCGTAAAGGAACTTTATTTTCTACTTCATTGTATGAATGAATAAATGAATAAATGAATGAATTCAGAAAGAGGCAGATTTACCACATACCACTGGAGCCATTGTTTAGTAGGCATCTTTTGTAATATTGTCTAATCCAACCACACATCAGTGGGCGGAGTTAGTGTAAACAGCCTCTGCCAACAAGGCAGGCTATTTGCATTTAATGTAATAGCATCTTTTTACTAAGTACTAATCAAGGTAAATATCACTAATAACAATAATGCTACTGATGGCTTTGCATTTTCTGAAATATTAGGGCTTCCAAAAGAATAGCACTCAAATTTTAGCTAATCTTAAAAAAATATGCAGTCACACTTTATTTTAAGGTCCAAATCTCAGGACTTTTGCCTTATTAAACTCCCACTCTGTTACTTTAATAAAAGTTAGTAAGGTAGTTGTTAAGTTTAGGAACGGGGTATGATTAAGGGATCTAAAATATAGTCATGCAGAATAAGGCGTTAACATGTGCTTATAACTATTAATAAACAGCCAAGATGCTAGTAATATACATGCTAATAAGCAACTACTTCATGGCAAGAACTGGTCCTTAAAATAGTGTTACCAAATGATCAACCATTTTTCTGTCTGCACATATCTCAGGCTAAAATTATCTACAGAACAAAAGTTGAATCTGTACTTCAAGAATGAATAAGTTGATTCAGGCATAAGTGTTTAGAACAATCCCTAAATCAGAATGTGTGAGGAATATCAATACAGTGCCAGCTTGCAAGCAGTAATTAATTCACAGATCAATTCGACATGAACGTGTAGCTGCATTTGAATTGAATAAAACATCCCTGAAATGTATTGCGGGGAAACACCTGAAGTGGCTGATGTAAACTGAGTTTGATTTTAAAAAGCTGCAGATGTATTACTGAGTAAATCTTTTAGTTGTGCCTCCAAATGAAGAACAATCTGTTTAGACCAGATGCCAGTCTGGATGCCATCCATAGAGCGTCGGGGGCACAGAGGTCCACATACTGCACGCGTCTGCGGATTACGAATGTTTTCTGAATCATTCTCTAAACAGCCAGCATGCTAACTCAACAAAACCTTCAGACTCATAGGCCCACACCAAAGCAAACCTCAAAGACCTTTTCTTCCGAAAGCTTAAATCTCTGCGTAACAAACACAATCGCTAATCCTCCAGCACTTACGACTCCACACCGCACTGTCTTTATAGAAAATACTTCATACATTATTAATATACAGAGAAGTGTGTACTAATAACCTGGGCTCCACAGATGACGGAATTAAGCGGTACTGAAAAGCGGTGTCTCTGCTAAACCGGACGATGAATATTTCATCGTGGAGGACTGGGCGGAGAGAAGAGGTTGTGATTTATGACACAGATGTGGATAACACAAACAAACTAATACAAATACACTCCATCGCCTTACGTGTGGACCTCAGCGCTGTCAGAAAAGCTAACAGCTCGAGGGTGGTTCTGTTTACTCGCACATCTGAATGTGTTTTACATGAAGATCAGAGTCATCATATGCTACATCTGGGTGATGAAGGAGCATTATCTATTCTACGCTGCTGTCTAGCTCCATCTAGGCCGTGGTTCCTTCACATCAAACTGCTCTAATGGCAGCCTGTGATGCTGGAAGTAAGATAAGGGAGATAAATACACCTCAGCAAGACTGGAAAGGGTGCACCCGCAAGCCCCACGTACATGCAGACGCACATTTTATCTTGCATCTCCTACCTCACTCCCTTTCTTCCACACACACACAATTTCACACACAGGAAATGAGGAGGAGGGTAAAGAATGGCCCTGGCTACCTGCGAGACAAAGGGGGTTTCTCCTGCAATTTGGCTGGTAATCAGAAAGCATCAGCTGGGTCAGGAGGCTGCATTTCTTCACCTAATGCAGAAAGCCATTCTCTCCCTTCCCTCCTGGACATAAAAGAGTCATTTACTAAACATTTATCTTTTTTAAAAAGCCATTATGCCGTGTTACCGTGCTTGATTGTTTCTTTATTGAATTTGGGCAGCCTCAAGCTTGCGTTGCGCTTCAGGTCTGGCAAAATGATCTTTTCTCTCTTTCTCGCTCTCTTTATCCAGCTCACGAGTCCATTATCAGCGATGAAATAAAAAAAGCTAGTGGCTGGCGTGTATGGCTATATGTAGTGCGTGATGGAATGGGCCATACAATGGGTTTGATCATTGCGAGAGCGCTGGAAATTACGAACATCATAGCGACGCTTGCCCATTTCGGTCTTATGATGGATTGGGAATACAGTAAATACTGCTGTTAGCCACAGGCATCAGTGTCAAGGCCGGCCGTCTAATGGAGAACTATAGCCAATAGACGGCTACATTGGTGTTCTGCCGAGGGTGAAGATGTACAGGAAGGTACCTGGGTGTTAAACGTACATATTTTGGACGGTGGAGATAACCCGTTCAACTTTATCGCATGGGAACAGCCATTCCAGAGCGGGGGAGGAAGGTCTCCAACACCATCTATCAGCTACTTATAATGCTGTCATAACATCTTTGCGGTGGCAGTTTCGCATCAATTCACACCTCGAGGTATGTAACTCCCACGCTGAGCATGGGTCTTGTGACATCAAAGTGTGAACAGGTTTAACATTTCTGAGATTGCCCCCATCGTTTAAGTCACATTTATACCTAATTTGAGTTTTCGATATCTAAGTGTTTGGGGAATTGACAAATATAGCAACTTTTAGAACACTGGAAAGTCTTGTCACAATTTAGTAAACGAGTCCAATCGAAGTTCATAAATCAAATCTGACAGCGGCTTTCCATGCGTTTATTTTTAAGCGAGTGTAAAGTGCAGCATTTGGGTTGCAGCCAGACCACAAAACTGATGGAAGCAGAGCTAGAGGAAAGACAGCAACTGGAAAACACATAACACATACACTGTATGATCTGACACAAGGGATTTCACAGCGCAAGAACTTAAAGAACACACTTTTAAAATGTGGATGTGTGTTCTGAAAACTAAAAGGATAGGTTCACTTTCATAATGGAAATTTCCTATTAATTTACTCACCCCAATGTCATCCAAGATGTTTATTTAGTTCTTTCTTCAGTTGAAAAGAAGTTTTTTGAAGAAGACATTCCAGGATTTTTCTCCATATTGGACTTAAACGGTGCTGAAAGGCTGAAGGTCCAAACTGCAGAGTCAATGCAGCTACAAAGGGCCCCAGCCAAGGAATGAGGGTCTTATCTAGCGAAACAATCGTCCATTTTCTTAAAAAAATACAAATTTATATACTTTTTAAACACAAATGTTCATCTTGTACTAGCTTGACCTTGCGCATTTCATAATCACACATGCGTGACGTAGGTGGAAATTCCAACCCAGTGTTTACAAAGCAAATGTGCAAAGAAAGACAAACAAAAAAATAAAGATACAAAAAAGATAAAACAATGATTTTACGAAGTACACAGACAAAGATCTAACCATGCATGACTTTTCCAACGTGATTACGCAATGCGTGAAGACACGCATCACAGAGCTAGTGCAATACGAGCATTTGTGGTTCAAAAGTATAGCTTTTTTTTGTTGTTTAAGAAAATGACAGATCATTTCACTAGATAAGACCCTTATTCCTTGCCTGGAATCGTGTAGAGCCCTTTGAAGCTGCACTGAAATTGCAATTTGGATTTTCAACCCGTTGGCCACCATTGAAGTCCATTACTTGGAGAAAAATTCTGGAATGTTTCCCTCAAAAAACTTCTTTTCGAAGAAAGAAAGACAAACATCTTGGATGACATGGTGGTGAGTAAATTATCAGGACATTTTTAATCTGGAAGTGAACTAATCCTTTAAGGAAGTCGGTTTGATTATTGAATGCAGTTGTCATTCTCATTTATAACCAAAATTTGTACACATACTGAGTAATGGTTTAAAAAATAGTCTAAGCTTGTTTGCCAAATAAACTATGAGGCATACACTACTGTTAAAAAATTTGGTAGGTAGGATTTTTTTTTT
>JAHKKF010523322.1:4235-29454 GCA_019740295.1 Labeo calbasu | reverse complement strand
TAAATGGAATTTTGGAACATAAAATGGATTTCATAGTCCTCTAATATTTCCACATATATTTAAGAGTCGACTTAACAGAACTAAAGCTGTTAACTTAAGCCCCAGACCAAAAGGTATAAAAAAAAAAAGATTATATTAAATATTTAATTATTTTAAGATAAATTCCTCTTTTTTTTACTGTGGCTTTTTTAGTATTTTGTATTTATTTAATATTTTAACGCAAGCTGAAAAACACTGTAATACAGCAGTTTTTTGTTTGATAAAGCACATATATTCTACTACGCATTTTTTCCGACATATCCCATTAATAAGAATAAGGTAAGGAATTTGCAAAATGCAAATAAACTAATTAAATAAAAAAAAAAATTTAAAAAAAGCAAATGCAATACAACAAAATGCAATGCAATGCAATAAAATAAAAGCACAAAATATTCACATCTGATACTGACCCGCATCCAGGATGCCCTGAGCCAGGATGGCCCCAAACTTGGCCATCACATCATCGTGCTTGTCATTGATCACCTTTGAGTACAGCTGTCGAAACTGGTTCACCTGTGGAGAGATTGAGCTGATTTACATCTAATCTGGGACATACGACAACTGTGGTTTTAAATGAAACGATGACCGAGAACAGGAAACAATATACCAATAATTCCCACTCTGAAATATTGAAGAAACATTTAGATTCTGGTTGAAAGGCAAAGATACAGTTAAATGAAGTCTGACATTCATGATCTGCCTTCTCTTCCCAAATCCGAAGGCCAGGCTCATAAAACATGTGGCTAGCATGAATTAAAGCCTGCCCGAAAGGGATATTTAACAAATGATTGCCATTATTACAACTCGAGCCTTTTATTACACCATAAAACAGGGATTTCAAATCAATTTCACTTTGATGTGGCCATAAAATTCGCAGCCCGGTAATAATCATGTGGTAAAACTGAAGGAAAATCACCCCAAGAAACAAGCAAATGTACCGTGACTACACAACCACAGCGTGGAACTGACTAGACGAAGTCTGATATTACACGAGGTGAATATTTACGACTTTAGCTGCGTACTAGAATCTACAATAAACAGTCAAATGACAGACTATTGTTCATTTTCGGTCTGTGTAGTCTCTCAAGCCCACAAGAACTTCCTCTAAGTTAATGTACATCCATTTAGGTGGAACGTATATTAAACGGTGAATTGCGGTCAGGCAAGAACTGAAAAATACAGTATTTCAATGCATTATCAGTGGTCTTCATTTAGGCAGTGGCAAATATTTAACTCCAACCACCCAAAAATCACACATTTCCCTTACCTTTGGACAGGTAACCTCCGTCTGCTGGATCATGATCAAAGCCGAGGCGATCAGAGCGCCCTGTCTTACGTAATTGACCGGGTCATTGGTCATGGGCTCCAGGAGATTGATTGCTTCCTGTTGAAGGAAATCATCAATGGAAGCGAATGAGTTATGATTATGGAAAAACAGAAGCACATCCTGACACAGCTAAACCACAAATTTATCAGACTCCCAAGTATCTGAGACTTTGAGACTTAAGGAAGGAAGCAGCCAAGTTCATTTACCGACTCGCAAGCCACTGAAAAAGACCTCGAATGAACTTTCCATCATTTTTCCTCTCAGAACGAGTCAGTTTGGTTTGATTAGCGTCACATTTGATCAAGCTGTTATGTATTAAAACAGCTCTGAAGAGCCCAAAATAGCCTCCTGGATGCCTAAAAGCTACAGAAATATTACACAACATACAGTATCCCATCATGATACATATTTCAGCGATTGGGTCAGCAGAAGCTTGGAACGATTCATTCAAAATAAGCAAGATTTTGTTTGACAGACGGAGCCGAAAAAGGGCCGAAGCAACTGTATTGCAGCAAAACAACCAGGCGTGTAAATTTTGCACCCGAAGCTGAGTTTGTGACCCATTTAAAAGGCCCGACCGAACTGAAAGTTTGGGAGATCTTGGCTTGTAGGCCAGTCCCGTTTCCCAGCATCGCCACAAAACCACCCATGACTGTATTTGGGCACCTGAGAGGGATTTGGATTAGAGTTCTTATAAGTTAACCAGTCGAAACCTTCATATTCCACTTTTCCAGCTCAGCCAATGAGGGAGTCGAGCGGCAAACGGCTAGGACATTGTCCAAAGTATCGTTTTTAATCTCATCTCCAGTCGAGTGGTAAATGTGCCATCTGTGACTCCTCCACTGGTAATGCAATTAGTCGCAGAACCAACCTGAGCATGCAGAAGAGCCAATAACATCACTCAGGATCGTTGCAAGACAGTTCAAACATCCCTCGTGGGACCCGGCAGTTCCTGCTCAGCTGTCTTACAGACTAATTTAATAATATTTCAGCTGTCTAACCTTTAGGAGTCATATAAGGGCTTCAGACTGTGACTAAAATGGCTGCAAATGCAATGTCAGTGATTGAAAAACAAATATTTTTGTCGAAAAATGTAAACTGTATGTGACCATGCACCACAAAACCAGTCTTAAGTAGCACGGGTATATTTGTAGCAATAGCCAACAATACATTGTTTGGGTCAAAATGATCGATTTTTGATTTTTTAATCATGTTCCATGAAGATATTCTGTACATTTTCTACCGTAAATATATCAAAATGTAATTTTTGATTAGTAATATGCATTGATAAGAACTTTGTTTGGACAATTTTAAAGGAGATTTTCTCAATATTTTGAATTAAAACGGAAAAAAATGGAATCCAGAAAAATTCAAAAGGAAAAAACGGAATCCAGAAAAATTTAAAAGGAAAACGGGGAATTTAAGAAAAAAAATATAACATTTCATAGGGCCCTAAACATGTTCAACTTTCAATAAACTGATGTTAAATTGTATACGTTTCATAATGTATTAATTATGCTTTTCGATTAATAAAATCTAATTTACCTATTAAAAAAAGAAAAAAAAAAAAAATTTATCCAGAAAAATTAAAATGAAAAAAAAAAACAAAAAAAAAAAAAAACGGATTTCATAGGCCTCTAATATTTCCACATATATTTAAGAATTGACTTAAGAGAACTAAATCTGTTAACTTAAGCCCAAAACCAAAAGGAATAAAAAAAAAAAAGAGAGAATAAAATAAAGAAATATTTAATTATTTTAAGATAAATAAATTATTTTTTATATTGCGGCTTTTTTTAGTATTTCGTATTTATTTAATATTTTAATGCATACTGAAAAACACTGTAATACAGCAGCTGTTTTGTTTGATAAAGCACATAAAAAAAAAGACAGTTCAACAAATTCTACTTTGCATTTTTTCCAACATATCCCATTAATAAGAATAAGGTAAGGAATTAGCAAAATGCAAATAAATTTAAAATAAAATAAAATAAAATAAAATAAGGATCGTAGCAAGACAGTTCAAACATCATACAGACTAATTTAATAATATTTCAGCTGTCTAACCTTTAGGAGTCATACAAGGGCTTCAGACTGTGACTAAAATGGCTGCAAATGCAATGATAGAAAAAAAAAATTCTTGTCAAAAAAAATGTAAACTATGGGTGACCATGGACCACAATCGATTTTTGATTTTTTTATGCCAAAAATCATTAGGGTATTAAGTAAAGACCATGTTCCATGAAGATATTTTGTAAATTTCCTACCATAAATATCAAAACGCAATGTTTGATTAGTAATATGCATTGCTAAGAACTTCATTTAGTAAACTTTAATGGTGATTTTCTCAATATTGTGATTTTTTTTTTCCACCCTCGGATTCCAGATTTTTAAAATAATTGTATTTCAGACACATATTGTCCTATCTTAAACCATACATCAACGGAAATGTATTTATTCAGCTTTCAGATGATGCATAAATCTCAATTTTTAAAAAAATGACCCTTAACACCGATTTTGTAGTCCAGGGTCACATATTATTGCTCAGCAATATTAAAAGTTGGAAGTATATAACTCACTATTGCTCACATAAAGCAATATATAATAACAAATCTCAACTACGTGCCTTTATATATCGCATAGGGAGATTTTTCTAAATCTGACTATTAGCTGTGAAGATAATAAGATATTATAAACATTAACATCATGATTTTCTGTAAAACCGCATTTAAACAATTATTTTTTCTTAACAGCTTTATAGTGCATGTCCAATTTACACAAAAATAACTCAAATAGAAATTAACAACATTTATAAATCTAGTTTAATTTTAATTTCTACATAAAAACAGTAACATTTATAACACATTAGTTACATATTTAACATGAACTAAGAATGAACACTACATCTATGGCATTTATTCATCTTACCGTTACTTTCAGCATTTACTAATGCATTATTAAAATCACAAGTTGTATTTGTTAACATTAAATGCACTGTGAACTAAAATGAACAAACAATGAATGACTGTATTTTCATTAACAAAGATTAATAGTGTCATAAATGTTTTGTTCAGTGTTTGCTCATGTTAGTTCACACATTAACAAATGTTAACAAATGTGACATTATTGTAAAGTGTTACCATATACATATATAATTAACGCTACAATTTGAACTAGTTGCTTATTAGCATGCATATCATTAACATATTAGCTACTTAAAAAGCACATATTAAAGTCTTATTCTGCACAATCATATTTTAGATCCCTTGTAACTTTTAAAAGCTAATAAGTGTTTTTGTCATGATGCTGAAATTTTATCTACATCAACATTAACAGGTGTAATTAAATGTATGAATGAGCGAAATTCAGTGAAACCGACAACGACCAATGAGCGCTAATACGATATTCATCAAAACTCACCTTGTTCCCAGTGCCAGCACAGCAGATGCCCAGAGCCATTGCAGCGCCGCAGCGGACGTGGGGATTGTAGCTCTCAGACAGCAGAGAAACCACACTGGGACATTGCTCTGGAGTCCTGCAGACACAAACACAAAACACTTGAAGCAAAGACCATCCATTTTCGAAACGGTTTATTTTCTCTGACAGTAATTCTTTGGATCGGCCGAAGGAATGCGAGGCTTTAGTTCTTTGTTCAAAGTTTATGCAAAGGAACTATTGAACTGGTGCGCCGCCAAATCGACGCTTGTAACAAAAGAACTCGATAACACAGTGCGGGACGGTTATTTAGTTTTCCGTTAATCAAGTGTATCTAAAGCAGGCACAAGTTTATTAGGAACAAGACTATGAAGTTATGCCAATACCAATTGTGACAAGACTTTCCAGTCGAAGGCATAATGTTTTTTATTGTTCAAAATGTGGTTCTTTAGCTTTCAATGCAGATGTATAGAAAGCTTCTCAACGAACATAAATAGGCATTTCTATAAACTCAGTGTTGAGGAACATACTCAAGTTAAAAGCCAATTAGCAAGATTCGATTTTTAAACAACACAACCATAATGTAAACAATGCCAAATTTAATATTTAAAGGGATAGTTTACCCAATAATGAAAATTACCCTACGATTTACTCACCCTCAAGCCACCATAGATGTATATGACTTTCTTCTTTCAGACGAATACAATCGGAGTTATATTACAAAATGTCCTGGCTCTTGCAAGCTTTATAATGCCAGTGAATGGGTGTTGAGATTTTGAAGTCCAATAAAGTGCATCCACCCATCATAAAAAGTGCTCCACATGACTCCAGATGTTTAATAAAGGCCTTCTGAAGCAAACTGATGCATTTGTGTAAGAAAAATATACATATTTTAAACTTTATAAGCTGTAATCTATAGCCACCCTCTCGCGAACGTACGTACAACAGCGGAAGCTAGAGATTACGGTTTATGAAGTTTTAAATATGGATATTTTTCATACACAAATGCATTGATTCCCTTCAGAAGGCCTTTATTTACTCCCCAGAGCTGTGTGGAGCACTTTTTATAATTAATGGATGGACGCACTTTTTTGGACTTCTCAACACCCATTCACTGCCATTATAAAGCTTGGAAGAGCCAGGACATTTTTAATATAACTCCAAATGTATTCATCTGAAAGAAGAAAGTCATATACACCTAAAACGCCTTGAGGATGAGTAAATCTTTGGGTAATTTTCATTTTTGGGTGAACGATCCCTTTAACTTGTTAACCGTCAAAAACCCTAATTTTTAAACATAGGCATAAAAGTGCACTATCCAAACTTAAACTGTTATAATTCATAAACGCTTCTGAAAATAGACCTAAGGTTGGACTCTTTAAAGACAATCAGCAGGTTGTTGTATCAGAGTATCAAAAAGTTATAGAAGTTCAAATTTACTGTAAAGAAAATTCACTGTATTGTTTTATTTTATATCAAATAAATATTTTACATAAACATTTTACTCTAAAATGAAAGCTTTGTGTCTAAATAAGTTATGTTCCAAATTTGAAGTTGATATGAAAAAAACAGGTTCCTGTGAGATTTTATTTAGGGCGTTTGACCACAAAATGCCATACAAACTCCATCGAACATGCATTTTAATGCATTTTTTCTGTTACAAATGCCTAAATTGCTCTGCCAATATTGCCTTTATCAAAACAATCATCCACGAAATATGGAATCTTAAGACCTTTCCAATGGTGTTTTTTGTCAAGATCATAAATGCATGACCGTAATGCATTTTGTAATATGACACTTGGCACTGCCCACTAAGGGGAGGAGACTGCCAAAAGATTTTAAAGTACCATTTCTTTTGTAACAAAATGCTTCTAAGCTTTCAAATGATATATAATTTATGATATAACGCCCTAAATAAAATCTCACAAGAACCTCCGTTTTTTATACCAACTTCAAATTTGGAACATAACTTATTTAGACATAAGGCTTTAATTTTAGAGCAAAATTTACAGTAAATTTAAACTTCTATAACTTTTTGATGACTACTAAAATATGTGATAGGGAAAAATGACTACAAAGAAAACGAAAAAAACTTTTTACGTAGATGATTTTTGATGTGAATGCATATTCAAAATCTGCAGATTACGTAACACCATTTTGCAAAAATAATGCCATATTTTTTCCCTTCATTTTATTTAGTTGTCTTTTTTCCTTTCCCAGAACTGAAGTTACAGGTTGGCACGAAAAAAAAAAAGAAAAAAAAATATGTCCTTGAAATCTTTACTCCAAGACGTCTGCGGTAACAGTAATCCTAAATCGCCCGAAGGACTAAATGGCCAAGCAGGAATAATATAATCAAATAACAGCCTCATTTTCCTCATTAAATCCAACTTTGAGACTGCCAACACTCTCAGATGTCACATAACACAAAATCACTGAAAGAGAGCAAACTTATTACATTAAAGAGAACTAGCTCTTCTCATTGACTTTTCTCTAAAACAATTTACAAAGAAAAACGAATGAACAAATAAAAACTAAGTCTTCTAAGAAAAGCACAAAATTTTATAAATGTCTTTGTTGTGGCGGAGACGACGGCCAATATTATAAATCTATACTGCTACATACTAGTAAAAAGTTTCATTGCTAATCTAGATTCTTAAATGCTTCAATCAAAATCAAGGCTAAAACATTGTCAAACTATCTTTATTTTTATTCAATATCTAATCTTTAAATCAGACTAATCAGATCGACAAATCATTTAATTGGTCGTTCCAAAAACGCTTATATATATTGCACAGTACAGGTTTGTATAGTTACAAAGGTGATTTAAAGTACAGCGAATTAAACTTAAAAAGTTCAGTCTTGACAATCTCGTCAGTAACAACAGACATCATGTCCACTGCTCGAACCCTTCCCACAGCCTAAACTCTTTCCGTGGGAAGCTAATCCACAACTTAGCACTCGCATACAAATGCCAACTAGCAATAAAAAGAGATTTGACTTAATCTTTCATCAGGCTGGAATTAACGTGTTGCGCTGGATATCAAGGCTTCTGCCGAACTTGGCAGGCTGCGAAATACAGTTTCAGCGCTGGAAGTTGGGAACCTTCTGTACAAATACAAATCTTAGCCAGGGCCTTGTGCTCATCCGTGGCCATTTATTCAATCTAATCCTGACTGCTCATTTGGGTTTAGAGGCTCATCGCTGATTCAGACTGGAGCTTCATTAGTTTTCATACAGAAATCTAGATTTGCCTTCAATACGCTCTGGTATTCATTCATAACCACTTGCCAATTTGATCAAAAACAAATACATTTTTACAAAATACAGCAACGTTTGTTTTACACCCTACAATATGTACATACCTATGCATAGCACACTTATAAATTCATTAAACAGAAATCCATGATTTAAACACTAATGGAAAAAGTACTAAACATACTAATGAAAATACGAATTAAAAATTCTTTAACTCATGTACAACTTGCACACGTTTAGTATATATGCGCATGTATGCATGTATATAATATTCCTTTATAAGCAGTGTTTTGTCTTACTTTCCGAATGCAATCAACCTTAACAGCCTCTTAAATCTTTAGCCAAAAGCTTTCTCCTAAATTTCGTTTTGTCTGATTTAAGTTTTTTCTTGTTAACTTGCATAAACAAAAGACAAAGCCTGACACACTCCAGGAGTCGGAGGCATTCGTGGTTCAAGAGTTTCCCTTTGCCAGACGCTATCCAATGCACCAGTAAAATGAACAAACAAAGAGTCCCCTACAACAGCCATGCTTCCATTGAAAAAAAAAAAAAAAAAAAAAAAAAAAAAATAGCATTTCTTTACTAGCTTATCATCAAAACATAGACTTGAGGTTTTATNCACCAGCCATGCTTCCATTGAAAAAAAAAAAAAAAAAAAAAAAAAAAAAATAGCATTTCTTTACTAGCTTATCATCAAAACATAGACTTGAGGTTTTATTAGCTGAAAAAAAAGGTACGACCTTAAGTTTCCATCTATATAACACACACACACACAATACAAAAGTCTACAAAACTAATACAGGGCATAAAAGCAAATACATGAGTTTCAACAGAATATATTTAAGTCAGATTAATATAATTTGAATAAACAAAAAAAGTTGAAATTACTTGTACAGCTATGTTAATCACAGTCAAAAGCTTAAAAGTTCAACCACAGCTTTAAATTTTGAAGCTGAAGTAGATGGAATGACATTTAGCTAGGTACAAATAAAACTAAATAAAACCATTAAAAATGTGCTGATTAAAATAAACTGAAATAAAAAAACTATAAATTATTTAACTTGTGGCAGTTGCCAAGACATAGTTTTCCTTATTTCTTTTTTAGATTCATATAAAAAACTAAAATAAAATATAAAAATACTATGCAGACATATTTAAAGTAGTGCTGTCAAACAATTAATCGCGATTAATCGCATCCAAACTAATCGTTTTGGTTTACATGATGCATGTACACTGTGTATATTTATTACGCGTATATATAAATATACACATGTAAAATGGAATTTTTAGTTACGTCTATGGCATGTCTAATTAATTGAATTCAGCAGCAATTTATTAAAAGTTCAGCAAAAGGTCGGCGCTAATTGCCTTGTGGTTAGTGCGCCGACATGTAGCACAGCTGTGCTTGCGGCGACCCGAGTTCGAATCCCGTTTTGAGGTCCTTTGCCGATCCTGTTCCCCTCTCTCTGCCCAATACTTTCCTGTCATCTCTGTCCATTAAAGGCACAAAAACCCTGTGCCATTCGTTCACACAGAGACAAACAGAACATAAAGGATTCACATTTAAATAGTATTTTGTGGCTTAATACACACAAACACTAGTCCATATCGCATTTTGAGTTAAGTGTACCGACCAACTTTTGATTTACTCATCCAAATTTTGTCAAATTCCATGAGATTCCTCGTTATGAAGTAAAACTATATCATAGGGCCCTATTTGTGCCTTAAAAAAAAAAGGATCACGAAGCTGTTCCAGCATGAGCCTCTGGAATCTAGACAAAGTGCTGCTATTTTAAGTCTTTTTATGGTCACAACATAATTCTCATACTTGCATTTATAGCACTTCAAAATTACGACTTGACTTTTAATCCAAAATGTGCAAAATAGGTGTACAGAAACATTTGATTGGTAGCGTGTATAACATATAAACACAGACATACACACACATTTCTGTTGTTGTTTTCAGTAACCAGCTTTAACCTCCAGCTTCATGTCAAGGTGGAAAACAGATGTGTCCATACAGCCCGAGCACATGACGGTAATGGGAAGGAGGAGCTGGACAAAGATCGTTCAAGCATCGGCCTCGCAAAAGTCATTTAATGCGAAAGCGAGAGTCAGGTCTTCAATCGATACGTTAAAACACGACATCCGCGACCCCCTCAGTATTCAGAGGGTGTTAAAGGACAATCCCACTCTGAATCTGGATAGACAGACAGCGGAAGAAAATAAGCTGGGTGCTTTAAGGATCAATGAGGTTGGGATTTTTGTGTCAAAACACCACATTTTTTCATTTACGTTGACAAAAATTTGTTGAAATTACGAGACGTAATTGACGTGGATGTGTAAACCATTTTTTTATATATTTTTTTTTTAATTGGCCTATTGACTGAATGAAAAAAAAAAAAGATAAATGAAGCTACGGAAAAACTGTGAATGACAAAAATAAACAGCGGCTCTGCTGCATTGAAGAAAATGACCCCCCAGGATCACTGGAACCACTCCAGTGTCGACACATTCATCCGTTTCTCCAGGTTCAACTTGTGAGAGAGAGAGAGAGAGAGAGGGGAGGTGGTGGAGAGGGAGAGGCAGAGTGAGTCAGTAAGCAGAGACAGAATGAGAGAGGAAGGGACAGAGGACGTTTGCAAGTTTGAGACCGGTAATCATGGTAGGTGATGCGGAGAAGATCTGGGGATACGTCCAGCTCCTCAACAACAAGGACATTCCTCCGAACGAAACTGAAAAGTGAGATAATATCTGGATCCACTCCCACAGACAATTTGGTCATCGTAATGTACTTTTTTTGTGTGTGCGTGTCTGTGTGTACATATAAAATGAGAGAGACCGCATTTTGAGGAACATTTTTTTTTTTGCGAAGAACTTGTTTCACTTGCTTAAAAACACAACAATAAATAATACGGAATTAAGGGGAATCTTCAAGGTAAGTACAAGATTAATTTTTAATTTTTTCTAATTATGTTAAAACTGTTTAGAACCATTTAAAATAGAATTTAGAAAAATTAGAACTTAATTTAAAAAAAACAATTTGATTTAAAAAAATGCATTTACGATCAACTTGTGTTAACTTCAATATTTTTTCTATACGTTCTAGATGTTAGATTTTATTCCCGTTTAAGATTTGTCTATTTCGTAATTACATAACGTTATCCTAGAAGAAGCCGTTTTGAAACTATAACGAAGATTTGAAACTCTAATTATTCTAAAAACATACACGTTGTTTATAAAGTCATCTGCCCTAACTGATGAACCAGATAGAAGCACAAATGACTCCATATGGTCAGCATTCACAGATCATTACTGATAGCTACTTCCTTGCTTAATTACAAGCATGGCCTGGAAAACATAGCGCTAACTGCATGAAGAGAAAATCATATTTATCATAGATGTTTCTGAATGACCACTGTGATGTTTATATTTGCAGGAGGGTCAAAGCGCAGAGACAGAACAAAGATGGGCAAGACCTCGCCTACCACGTGAATGAACTTCTCATTCCATCTGGAGATAATAATTCAGAGGGGAATTCTTCGGAAATTCTTTTTTGCAAGCAAAAGCATCATTTGAATGTGAACGCACGACCACCCTCGGATCGGAGGGAGTCTGTGACAATGCTGGACGAGCCCACGGAAAGAGCAAAAGCACAACTTTCCCAAGCAGAATGGCTAGCTATAGCTTCTCGTCCATGCTTGAACCCCAGCAGCCTGGAGAACAACTCCGTTGGGCCGCGCTGCTCATTCTTCTGGTTATCATCCCCACCATTGGTGGAAACATCCTGGTCATTCTGGCAGTGTCATTGGAGAGAAAACTCCAGAACGCCACTAACTTCTTCCTGATGTCTCTGGCAGTGGCCGATCTGCTGGTGGGATTGCTAGTCATGCCCATCGCTCTGGTGACTGTGCTGTTCCGTAAGTATCCTCAACGTTGATAACGAAGGACTGTTTTATTGTAAAACGCATTAGGAAACGTGCCCTTAAAGCCTGTTCGGTGGCGCAGTCGTGGTGGGACGACAGTCCAAGTTTGAACCCAGATGGAACAGAGATTTTGAACTGTCTAAACGTTTTTCAGAATTACACCAAAACCTTATTAAACGACGATAAAGATCATGTTTCGTTTCCCTGCGCTGACAGAACGAACACACACACAAGTCGTGCACTCTTCAAAACATTTCTGGAGTAAACATGCCCCACAAGTTTAAAACTATACAACATCTGCCAAGCTACTACACTATTGGCGTTCCTATGCCAGCTTGGCTGTCAGCTCCGATGCCAAACACTCCGGTCGGTCCATTATTTCTTATTAAACAGATCTGATGACATTTATTGAACGTCTTTGCTGCACCTTGTCTGTGCGCATTACAGCTTTCGCTGAACCAGAACTTGTCTACTAGATCGTAATTCGGCTCTCAAATGAGAATCTTAAAAGGAACGGTTCACCCAATAATGAAATTTAAACCATGATTTACTCACCCTTAAGCCATCCTAGATGTATATGACTCTCTTCTTTTAGACGAATACAGTCGGAGTTATATTAAAAAAAAATGTTCTGGCTTTTTCAAGCTTTGTAATGGAAGTGAATGGGTGTTGAGACTTTGAAGTCCAATAAAGTGCATCCATCCATCATAAAAAGTGCTCCACATGACTCCAGAGGGTAAATAAAGGCCTTCCGAAGTGACTTGATGCATTTGTGTAAGAAAAGTTCACAAGAGTGGCGTTCCAATTGAAATAGGAAGCTCTGGTGAGAATATGCCGAGAAGATTTGTTTATACTAAAGGAAAACCAGTCTTCTCTTGGCTTATATCGAAAGCCTCCAACAGTTTTATTTACAAAGCCTCGTTTTGTACGTCTAATTCGTGACCGGTTGTTTTGTTTTGATTTCTCCTCTGTACTTCAGTTGTGACAGATTGCGGAAGCTAAAGATTACGGTTTATAAAGTTTTAAATATGGATATTTTTCTTACACAAACACATTACTTCAGAAGGCCTTTGTTAACCCCCTGGAATCATGTGGAGCACTTTTTATGATAGATGGATGCACGTCTTTGGGCTTCAAAATCTCAACAGCCATTTACTGCCATTGCATAGCTTGGAAGAGCGAGGAGATTTTTTAATATAAGGGGCCATTTACACAACAATGTTTTCAGCCAAAAACGTTTTATGAAAACGCATAATTTTGAAAACAGGTTTGGAATCACGCGCAGTACGTCTTGATTTTTAAAGGCAAGCGCAAACAAACAGTACGCCAACTACTGGCCTGTCATTTGTAATATAGCATTTTTGGCAGATACGTGTAAACGAATCGTTCTGAAAACATTATCGTGTATACGTGAAACCTTTTAAAAATGTAAGGGAGAAACCTCAGTTTTTGACTACATCGCTGTCATGTAAATGTAGCCTAACTCTGATTGTATTTGTCTAAAAGAAGAAAGTCATATACACCTAGGATGGTGAGTAAATCATAGGGGAAATTTTATTTTTGAATGAAAAATCCCTTTCAATGCAATCCATACTTTGGAACAAAATAAGTGAATTAATGACTCCATTTTAGGGTGGAGCTATTCTTTTAACAGCGCTGGGTAAACTGCTTACAAACTGTAGTTAGTAACGAAATCCATTACATTACACATTTTAGATAATATAATCTAAGACTACTTTTTGATTCGTTTTAATTTACTTTTGACCTAATGCATTTATCACACTGATTTAAATAGTGTAATCTTGTGCCTTACTGATACAAAAACTACAAAGTTTACTCCATTTGTTAACAACATTAAAACACATTAAACATTAAAAGTGCATCAAAACAACATTACGTCAAGCTTTCCCAAACTGGGCTTCGTAAAGGAACTGCAGAGTAAACAAAAATGTGACCCTGGACCACTAAACCAGTCTTAAGCAGCACGGGTATATTTGCAGCAATAGCCAAAAATCATTAGAGCATTAAGTGAAGATCATGTTCGATGAAGATATTTTGTAAATTTTCTACTGTAAATATATCAAATTTCTAATTAGTGAAATGCATTGCTAAGAAGTACATTTGGACAACTTTAAAGGTGATTTTCTCAATATTTTGATTTTTTTGCACCCTCAGATTCCATATTTTCAAATAGTTGTATCTCGGGCAAATATTGTCCTATCCTAACAAACCAGGCATCAATTGAAAGCTTATTTATGAAAATAAAATGTACACTTATGACTGGTTTTGTGGTCCAGGGTCACAAACGAATGTGTTCAACAGCAGTTGATGCTATGCTGATTTAACACTCTTTAAAAATAAAACAAGTCTGGTAAAATTATAGCTGCCTGACTAGTGACAAGTCTTTGTGTAAATGTCAACAAAACTGGTAGACTTTCTGGTTGGCTATTTTAGAAAGGAAATTTTCTGATAAAAAAGAAAAATCAATGAATTCTAAGTACTTTATTGCTATTGTGTAAATATGTAATCTTGTAATAAAAAAAAAAGTAACTGTAGGCTGATTCAGAGTATTTTAAAATGTAATATAATTAATTACAAGCACTTTCGTAATCTGATTATGTAATCTAAATTACACTGCACTGCTCTTTAAGTCCAATCATTTGTCCTACAAAATCTTCTAACACATTCCATTAATCTAAAATAAATTATCAAACACTGGGCTTGAGAAGTTGGGAGAAAACAAAACCCAACAGGAAAGATGGAGAGGGTGGGTGTTGGATGTTTTTGTCAAAAACCTTAAAAGACCAAACTAAGTTGCTGAATTAAACCAAGCCTTGATGGCGTGAAGAAACTGAAGAGTCCCCAAAGGACCGCAGGAATGAAAAAAATGACAGCCAATGCTTGCAAAAAGGTTCTAAAGGTGTTCCACATGAAGGAGAACCATGTGTGAATGCAGAAAGAGAAAGAAAGGTTTCGCCAAACAGCTGAAGCTTACCAGAAGTCATGAACACTGACAGGCAATTAAATCAAACTACCTTTGGAGGAAGGGGTACAATAATACAATGTGTGAGTGCAGCAATTTATTGACCAAGACGGCGGTAACTCTAGACGTTAATTCGCAATATAATCACTTGCGATTACATGTAATCATAAAAATAAAAGCAACCTGAAGTATTTCAAAGGTTTCAGTCTTGCGGAGGCAAGATGTGCTTGCTAAAACATTCAAACTAAACGTCCACCAAAGGCCACGTCCACATCTGTGGACCAGGTGAAGACAGGAACCCAAGTTAAAGCCATGAATGAACACTGTGAAAACCTCCACGGCGTTTGATAAAGTCTCAAAACAAGAGCCTACTATGGAGAGCACACCACAAATGTGTTTCTCTGAGAACGAGAGAAATATTTACACGAGGAAGTCGAGACTTGGCGGGGCAAACCTAAAGTGTGGTAGAGCAGAGTGTCTATTTTGCTTTCAGCAAATGAGGATACACTTATCTGTCAGCTTATATGGGAACTAGGGCTGGACGGTATAGTCAATATGTTTGCTTAGATTGTGTAGGCGAGACAAAACATGCCATTAATTTGTCCATGAAGTTTCCTAAACACAGTTTCAGATTAGACAATACTGAACAACTTGAGTTATCACCCAAAACCGTTTATAGGAGGTTCTTTGTGGTGTTTTTCACATACTAAAGTAGTAGTTTAGTTTATTCTGATTTACTGCTGTATTGGCGCATATAAATGAACAATCTTTTACAGATTTTTATTGTTTTAGTTCTCAGGCTGCAGTTACATTAGCTGAAATTTTGTGAGCAAAAAAGATCCACTGTCTGTTGTCAATAGAGAAGAACGTATGAAGCACAGCTCGCACAAAATCACTTTTCAACCAAGTGGTTATCTGTTTGTCAACAAAGCAAATTCGCATTGCAAAATCTTTTGGAAATCTGTCACCGATATGCAAAATTCCCAACTGCATTACAATGACCATATTTTGCAATGGAAAATGGTGTGACCACCCACTTATACTCTACAAAATTATTAATTATAAGACGCAACATTTAGAATTTATCGAACAACAATGCCTGTTTGGACAAAAGAGGAGGGGGGGTTAACTATATATATGGCTACATTTATTTGGCTGGATTCAGAAAGCCCAGCTGGCAATAATGTAGCCCTCTCTGAAGAGCTTCTATGAGGATCTGTTTAGTAAAGAGGGGTTATTTGACCAATGCCAGCTTTCAACATCTGGTTATAGGCTCTCCAAACCATGAAGGTCTGCTAACACACACACACACACACGAGTTTGGAGATACACTATGGTTTAGGTCCATGAGGTCTAGAAATCATGTTTGAAATATAAGCATGAAGTATTTTGGATAAGCTTATTAGGAGTTTTAGTTGTACTAAAATTTGCATTTTACCTTCTGGTAAACGTGGGATTGTCATGAGGGCAATAATATGGCACGTAGCATGCAGTTTATCGACTCTGCTTGACCATGACAAAGACAAACAAAAACTGACAAGATAAAAACAACGTAATTAAACAACAGCATCTGTAAGTCCAATGGGATGAAACTCAACTCGATTATCCAGCATTTCATGTCCGTCACTAAAATAAACAGCGTCAGTGAAGAGCTTGATGAACAGTCCAAAAGCCCCCGAGTGTTTAATCTTTTCAACCATTTTTGTTAAACTCAAGCTTGTATCTATTTATTTAATAATGTTAAGATCCACTAAATACGAGATGCAAAAGCTGGGATGAATTTGAAGTAATTCAATCCATGTTCAAACAAGACACTATAAACAAGGAAATCCAATCTACAGTATCTACATGTAAAAATTTTGTTGTTTTATATGAATTATAAAAACTGTATCAGATTGTTTATTCCTTATAAGTAATTTCTTTCCCCTTTCATCATGATCAAACGTTTAGTATCACTATGAAGGATCTGTGATTTAAAACATATTTGACCTATCTGAAGTTCTTCATGGGTGACTAAAGAGGAGGAACAAGCAATTAATAATAGTTTTAGATTATTTAAGGGAACAGGTCATGGCTGGAGTTTTCCGGAAACACTGAATGGCATAACTCTGATGAAAGCCATGCTAAGTTAGCGTGCATGAAATAATGTTAAAAACATGTCTTAAAAATGAGTGCGTGTCCCATTGCAAAATGACAAAAAAGGTCTCAGTGTGTCCTCTTTTAAATTCAGAGCCCACTGATTAGTGCTTAATATTCTCTTCATATTTCAGACTCCAGATGGCCCCTTGCAGATTTCCTGTGCCCTATCTGGCTGTTTCTGGATGTCTTGTTTTCAACGGCCTCCATCATGCACCTGTGCGCCATCTCCCTCGACCGCTACATTGCCATCAAGAAACCAATCCAGCACAGCCAGTTCAAGTCCAGAGCTAAAGTGCTGGCAAAAATCGCACTCGTCTGGCTAATCTCTATAGGTACGTAACAATGCTGTTGCTCCAAGATGAAAAAAAAAAAACACTTTGGATGACGTATTACATGAAATAATACTGTATTCAGTATTTTCGTTCACCACTTAAGGCGTCTTGAATAATTTAGTATGTTCAGTGTTAGGGGAAGTTACTTTTAAAAATAATGCATTAACTAGTTGCATTACTTAGTTAGTAACTAGTAACTAATAGCATTGCTGTGTTACTTTTTTTGGATTGTAACGCATTACAATATTGAGATACTCCCTAAAAACATAACTAATTGCATTGCTTTGTTACTTTTTTTGGAACGTAACGTATTACAATTACAATTAAGTTACTCTCTAAAAAGGTAACTAACTGCATTGCTTTGTTACTTTTTTTTGTAATGTAAAACTACAATATTGAGTTACTCTCTAAAAACATAACTAATTGCATTGCTTAGTTACTTTTTTTGGAACGTAACGCATTACAATATTGAGTTACTCTCTAAAAACATAACTAATTGCATTGCTTAGTTACTTTTTTTGTAAATGTAAAACTACAATATTGAGTTACTCTCTAAAAAGGTAACTAACTGCATTGCTTTGTTACTTTTTTGTAATGTAACGTATTACAATATTGAGTTACTCCTTAAAAATAAAACTAATTGCATTCCTTAGTTTTTTTGTTTTTTTTTTTAGTAACGCATTACAATATTGAGTTAATCCATAAAAAAAAAAAAAAAAAAAAAAAAAAAAGTAACTGCATTGCTTAGTTAGTTTTTTGGAAAGTAACACATTACAATACTGAGTTACTCCCTGAAAAAGGTAACTAATTGCATTGCTTAGTTACTTTTCTTGGAACGTAACGCATTACAATATTAAGTTACTCCAGAAAAACTAATTAACTGCTATGCTTATTTACTTTTTTGGAAAATGAACGCATTACAATATTCATTTACTCGCCCAAAAAGTAACTAACTGCTTTGGTTATTTTTTTGGAAAGTAACACATTACAATATTGAGTTACTCCCTTAAAAAAGTAACTAGTTGCATTGCTTTATTTATTTATTTATTTTGTTTTTGAAACAGTACAATATTGACTTACTCCCCCAAAAAAGTAACTCCAGTAACTTTTTTTTTTTTTTTTGTAAAGTAACGCATTACAATGTTGAATTACTCCCTTAAAAAAATAACTAGTTTTTTAGAAAGTAACTCTTAACAATATTGAGTTACTCCAAAAAAAAAGTATCTAATTGCATTGCTTAATTACTTTTTTGGAAAGTAGCGCATTACAATATCGAGTTACTTCCTTAAAAAAAAAAAAAAAAAAACACTTCACTAAGTGCATTGCTTGGTTACTTTTTTGGGAAAGTAATGCATTGTTCTACTTCCTGAACCTATTTTTGTGCAAGCGAGATGAGTAAATGCATTTTGACATTTAGTCTAGAACTAAAGTATGTTTACACAACGCCTCTATACTTACAACTCTCCATATTGAGAGAAATTGGGAGTAAGTCATCACATGGAAAAACAAAGAAATTGGCGTTACCGATTTGAAAAAGTAACTCTGATATTCTACTTTAAAATAAAAAGTAATCAATTACTTTACTAGTTACTTGAAAAAGTAATCAGATTACATGACTCAAGTTACTTGTGATGCGTTACCCCAACACGGTTCACAACAATTATAAAAACAAAAGGAAATATTGCCTTTACAAATGCAGGGAATGCCTGTTTTAAATTTTAAAAACACTCAAAATGCCTTCCAACATGCCAAAATTTCCTTCCAGATGATGAAAAGGCTTACACTGTTCCAAAAATCGGAACAAACTCAAATCTAGTGTTTCATTGCCTACATTTAATAAAACGTAAAATTATAGCTTTATACAAATGTAGGCTTCAATGTCAAACCAATCAATGATCTTAACACTCATCTCTGGAAAAGCTGCAAAAGCATAAATTTCATTAATCTCATGTCATGTGACTCCATTTATACAAGCAAAAAGATTTACTTTTTACGATCAGGTTTTAGTTATACGTGGACGTTGGCTTGTGGGAGGTGGAATGAAAGTAAACACCTCACAATTTCTGCTCGTTAACATCAGTCCAGACGATTACTTTGGCTGTGTTGTTTGGACGAGCTCAACGCATGGCTCTGGAAACATGAAGCCGTTTCACCACCATGAAAGGCAGGCCACGTGCTGTGTCACTTCAACACTGACCATGAACGCCAAGTCCCTTTGCACTCCTGAGAACGAATTCGCATTTTCTTCCATTTGACAAAGCAATATTACTGAGACAAAACAGGCAGCAGCAGCTGATGGTTATAGATACTTAAACTGAGAGACCTCAAGTCCAGGATGCGTTATTGGTGCTGTAACTGCTATTATTAGTAATGAATGGCAAATGTATACACTATTCGCCTTATTACACAAGAGTTTCACAATATTGACAAAGACATCTCCTGCTGTTTTCAATTATACTGCGCTATGAGTTTTGCTTTTATAAGATGCTGTATCAAGTTAAAACAGGCCTCGAGGCCTGCGCTCTGTTCCATTGCGTGGTGCCATGTCCAGCTGTTTTCGAAAAAGATAACTCATCTTATGTGAACACATCATAAGAATCTAATTGGGATCAGATGACGACACTCAAGTTAAACTGTTCAGGGCTTCTGCAGAATTTGTTTAGTCAAATAGTTGTTTTGCTACTAGTCCATCAACTAGTAGGACTCCGTAAAAAAAAACAAACAGAAGGTCCAATATCCTGCAGAGTTTAGTTTTAACCCTGAAAAAAAACCTCACCTGCCTGTAGCCCTAGTAATCCTGAAGACCTTGATTAGCTCGTTCAGGTGTGTTTGATTAGAGTTGGAACTAAACTCTGCAGGTCAACAGCACTCCAGGACTAACACTGCCTATTCCTGGACTATACAAAAACCTAGTCCAGGGGTCTCCGAACTTGGTCCTGGAGGGCCAGTGTCCTGCAGAGTTTAGCTTCAACCCTAATTAGACACATCTGAACCAGCTAATCAAGGTCTTACTAGGTGTGCTACAAACATCCAGGCAAGGTGTATTGGAGATAAGCTCTGCACAACACTGACCCCCAGAACCAAGTTTGGAGACCCCTGACCTAGTCCAATTATGTCCAATCCTGCTCCTGGATATACACCTTCCTGGAGAGTTTAACTCCAACCAGCGGAGAAGTCAAAACCAACCAGCTCATTGAGGTCCAAGTCAGGCCAAGACTAGCGTAGGTTAAATATGAGTCAAGACCAAGGCCCGAAGAAGGTTGAGTGCAAGTCAAGACAAGAGACTTGAAGAAGGTCTAAATCAGAGACCGGCGTCCTCCAGGACTGAGTTTGGGCACCCTTTGTCTATATAACTCAGACAAAGTAAATAAGTAAATCCCAAGTAAAGTTGGGGTTAATAAAATCTGGTCACAACCGCTCCTAGAAATTTCAAGTAATCCCAAGGACCACGTTTAGCGGGCACAGGCGTGTATAAACTCGGGAGGAAGGTGTGCCTTTAGGAACAAGTTTGGACACACCTAAAGTCAATTTTAAATGGTGTGTTTACTTCGGTGTTTTATGCAAACCTTATTCTCTGCTCAATTTAACAATTGGTCTTTCTCCATCAGGTATTGCAATACCGATTCCAATCAAAGGGCTACAAGTCTTCGACCATCCCAACAACATCACCTTCAACAACAACCACACCTGCCTGCTGTCGCCAGAAGGCTTCAGGGACTTCAAGGTGTATGGGTCTTTGACGGCTTTCTTTATACCCCTTACAATAATGATGATTATCTACTTACTGACAATCCAAGTACTGCGCAAAAAGGCCTATCTTTTGAGATCGAGAGCTACAAGGCCCAACATTTCCACCGTCTTCCAGCAGGAACTGCCGGTTCCCTCGTCGCCTGAGAAAGTGGTCATTGCAAATGGAATAAAGAGAGACAGAACGCTGCATTCAGTCACACGGGACGAGGTCCCTCTCCGCAGGATGTCCACCATAGGAAAGAGGTCCATGCAAAACTTGAGCAACGAACAAAGGGCATCAAAGGTTCTGGGGATTGTATTCATGTTGTTTGTTGTAATGTGGTGTCCTTTCTTTATTACCAATGTGACTTCTGTACTCTGTCAAGGGTGCGACAGTAATCTAGTGGAACAGCTGTTGGATATCTTTCAATGGGTCGGCTATGTTTCGTCGGGAATCAACCCACTGGTTTATACGCTGTTCAACAGGACGTTCAGGCAGGCCTTTAGGCGCTACATCACATGCAACTACAGACGTGTAAGGACTCCAAGAATGCAACGGAGAAGCAGAATTTCGTTTCGGTCATCGGTGACTGAAAACTCAAAACGGTTTATGAAACATGGTATGAAGAACGGCATCAGCCCCGTAAGCTATCAGAGTCCACTCCGGCGTCGTCCCACACACCTGCAGACCTCTGCAAACATCACGCTGGATATGTTACTCCTGACGGAGAATGACGACTGCAAACCTGATGAACATGTAAGCCACGTGTAGTATATCTGATACATTTCAGATATGAAGCCAAGATAGAGATGTGCCAGTCATTCAGTGCCAGAAACCAACAAGTTCTCATGAGATAAGATCTGAATGGAGTTCAGAAGGACTGCATAAAATGGTCAAGGGGTTTATTCTGCATGGCTTTGGATTGGGGATAGAATGGCACATAAGATGAACACCCAAAACACATAAAATAGCTTTGGGTTGTGAAAGTAATGGCCAGCCTAGTAATTATCAGTTCTGTGAAAATAAACACAGTACTTACAAGCAAAGACTGTCTTCGCACATCCCAAAGTTAGTAGACAGGGTCTACAATGTGAAGCTAAAGAAAGACACCTTCAAGATAAGCACAAGTCTCAAATAAATCACATCTTCACTTACCTTCTGTACACGAGGAAGAATGATAATAAATGCCTCACTAAGTTAAGGCAGGTTTTGTTTACTTCTAAGTGATTTTGTACATGCAAAATAGAACTGTTTGTAGATACTGACATTTTTCAACATTCTTCTCAACTATTGCCAAATAAACATTTTTTTCCAGATTAAATCACGTTTTCATTATGCATTCAGAATATGAAATGTTTCTCGTGAACTGAATATGCAAAAACACACAAACTAAGAAGTGTTTTGCGGTTATTAATGCACAAAGACACATCAACGGTGCAACTTTGAAGTTGAAAAATGAAAAATGCATTCCTATGAAGAAAAAAAAAAAACAACATAGCGGAAACATTCCATTCGTATTTGTAGTAAGCGATCAATCAACGCCCACGAGAGGAAGGTCCACAGTTGTGATTTGCATGTGCAGGAGGGATACGGGGCCTGTGGGACAGGCAACAGAAACCTGTTGAATTGTTGCAGCTCTGTGCACTCTCTAAACACAGGAAGGATTTACACAGATTTTTTTTTAAACTGACAATTGATCATGGGAATATCGCATGGCCTTTTTAGGGCTTAAAATAGTTCACCAGTTCTACTTGGCCGAGCACCAGAGGGGGCGTCAGAGGGGGAAACTTATTGCCGACAACAAGAAAAAGAGTGGAAAATAATAAACATACAACTCAATATGTTCTACAAACTGCATGCAGGATGTTCAAAGGTGCAAGCTGTTTTTGATCGGGATTTGCGGTTCAGCCTATAATTAAACTACTACTTCAAAGTATTTTCATCTTGAAACCAGTGATTTTTGAGGTCAACAAATGTGGCCATTCAGATCGATCCAAGATCAGTGCTGCCTATTTCAAAATTTAACATCCAGATGTTTTGAACTCAAGAATGAGTATGTGAGCGTGACCCTAAACCTGACTAATTAAACCAATCAGTACATTTTGAAAATATTTACTTTTAAACCAAAAACTACAAACATAAAACGAATACAGTCAAATGAAACAACAATGCTAACTAATTTCTGGTCGAACTACTGCATAGGACAGTATCCCTTTTATCAGTGTGATCCGCACAGCTGATTTGGCACGCTTTTTTACGCCGGATGCATAGGACAATACTGAAAACAGACAATCAGTGCAGAAAAACAAGGCACAAAAGGGCATCAAAACTTGGGCAGACTCTCACTAACAATAAAGCAAGTGCCACAGGGTGTGATAGGAGGAAGTGATCCATCTCTTAATGGGACCAAAATCAACTGCTGGGAACAGGCACTTCAGGAGACACTCTAAACACATTTGGAAAGCGCTGCAGAGGAATGGGTGGAATCTTGTCTGTGTATACATTAAAAGCTGATTAATCAGGGTTACTGGCAAGCAATCAGAGAGTGGCTCATCCTGACGAGGTCTGTTTATAATGAAGCGCAGGATGAGACGACAGATGAGAGAGAGACAGGTGAGGACAGTCAGCAGCATACCTGAACAAGATGAATCCAATGGACTCGACAGCAGCCCTCCGAACATCATCGTTCACGTCACTTACCTGACAGGAAAAGGGATGAGAAATCAGAGCGGGGCATTCGGATAAAACATTAAATTCATTATTCTAAGTAACCCTTATAGTCCTGTTACCCTTATAGTCCTCATACAAGCTAAAACTCTGTTTGGAAAGCAAGTTATTTTGTCTCCATCAAGTAATAATTAAAGCCAATAGCCTTGTGGTTAGCGCGTCGACATATAGCGCCATTGTGCTGCAGGGGACCCGAGTTCGAATCCCGGCTTGTGGACCTTTCCTGATCCCACCCCGTTCTTTCTGTCCCACTTTGATTTTTGTCCATCTACACTGTCCTATCCAAATAAAGGCATAAAAGCCAATAAAATAAATCTTCAAAAAAAAAAAAAAAGTAATAATTAAAGCCGAAGTGGCTTTATGCTAAAAAATGCTAAAAGAAATATTGATATTACAATGAAAAGTACAAGAAGTTATCTAATGGATGAGATTAAAATAAAAACTTTAGATGATATTTACCCTCCGTTGTGATTTACGATTATAGTAAAATTAGACTAGAAAACACTTTTCTTAGATAATATTAAGACAAAATGGGAAACTGTATTAGGTAATAAAATAACATAAGAAGATTGGAAACAAAGTTTAAAAGAAAATCTAAGAACCACACCTGGGAAATTAGTATGCAATATTTTATAACACCAGAAATATCTTCCAAATACAATCATTTATCTTCAGGATGTTGGAAAAGTGGTGAACTTAAAGCCCATTACACTAAAATATTTTTCTGGTCAAAAGTAATTCGGACACTTCTAGGAAATCAAATACAGGAAAATTACAAAATTGAGAATCACTGCTTTTAAAGCAATACAATTTTGGAGAAGGCAAGAATTCCCAACAATAAGTGACCGGTGACTTATTTAATTATTAAATATTACCATCAACTGATGTTTAAATAACATTATTTGAATGACTAGGAATTAGGGATCATAAGAGATTTGATATGAATACGTGACTGTGTTCTGTATTTATTTACATTGTTTTCCCTATTTTGCATATGTAAAAGTGTCTATGTATGTAAATGTTATTGTTTTTTCTCCCTTTGTTTGTGAATACCACAAAGGGAGAAAAAAAGTGAATGGAAGAGAACAAAGAAGGAAAAATGAGGAATAACCATTGGTAAAAAAATATTATGTCTTCAAAGGAAAAAAATCACTTGTATAATTGTATTAAACGTTTTTTTTTTTCTTTTTAATTGAAAGACAAAGTATTTAAAAAAAAAAAAAAAAAAAAAAAAAAAAAAAAAAAAAACAGGAAACGAGTAACACTCATTCACTGCAAGTATAAAACCACTTATGGAAATGCCGCCACCTGCAGGAAATGCAG